>OY992536.1:53067837-53174737 GCA_963921195.1 Pegoplata infirma | reverse complement strand
TCTATGTCATCCTTCGCTTTTTTTGAATTACATGAAAATTGTTAACAAATTAATTTATCTTTTATGATATATATTTTTTTTGCAATGTTGTTGTTGACTTTTTTGCTGTAGGTTTTTTTTTCAATCAAGTTCTTTTATTTTGTTGTAATTTTATTTTTTTTTTTGCATTTTAATACATTTTTTTATAGTTATGACAAGTGTCATGATAAGTAAAATGATTAAATTAGTTTGATAAGAATTTGTAGAGAAATAAATAAAAAATAAATTAGTTTTATTATTAAAAAAAATAAATAAATTTTAAAATTTAGTAAGCTTAAAAAGATAAAATAAAAAAAAAAATGTTAAGAATTATTAAATTTTTTTTTATGTATTTTTTTATTGATACATGGCCAACATTGAAAATAACTCATAAGCCTTGAGATAAATTTTAAAAAATTAAAAACTTTACATTTCTCTAAAAAGCACTTTACTGTTGAAAATGTATCCTAATGGTCTATAAAAAAATTTACTCAAATTGTATCGGATTTTAGAAACAGTTTTATAGTTTCCTTAAATATATCTTACAAATAGTATGATTGGAGTTTTTAATATTTTTTTATAATCTCGCAATAAATCACTTTTAAATATAAATTAATATATAACACATGTAGTAAAAGTTAACAAAACAAATTACACATTCAATGTGTAATGTAACACGAAATTTATCGAAAACTTTTCAAATTGTTATACATTAGACTCATGACACCACCCACTTTAAAAATATCTAATACCTTGATTTTACTTTAACCAAAAAAAAAAAAAAAACATTCACAATGAAATATAAAACATGTAACAAAAATTATTGTTTTTTTCTTGCTTTTTTCAACATGTTTTAGCATATAGAAAAAAGTAAACTTTAACTGCAAATGTTGCTCATTTTCCTAAAAAGAACTTTTTCGTTTAGCTTTTTTTATATCAATATTATTTGAAACAAGTAAAGAAGTTAAATTTGACTTAACCGAATTCATGAATACCCTCTACAAAACTTATTGAAAACAAATGAATTTGATTGCAAAAACTATTTTTATAAAAACAAGTAGAAAAATTAAATTCGACTTGGTCGAATCTATGAATACCCTCCACAATGTAATCTGATAGTAATTTTCTAAAAAAAAAAAATCAAAAAATTGCATTACAAATTTTTAATTAGAAATATGTATATTATTTTGAATCAAACTTTCTTTTAATCAATCAAATTTTTAAGAGTGTAAAATTTTTTTGACTGTCAACATTTTTTTAAGTCTGACATTTCATTAAAAAAAAATTAATGTGTAATTTTTTTTTTGAGTGTAACATTTTTTTTAGTGTAAATATTTTTTTTAGTGTACAATTTCTTTGAGTAACAAAATTACTTTGTAAAATACTTTTGTTGTTTTATACCTATATGTAATACAAAAAAAAAAACTATTTCACATATTTTCCTCTTTTTGTATTACCATCCTCTTCTTTAAAAACCAAAAACAAATTAACATTCAATCATACACATAATTTATTTGATTTTTTCCCAAAAATACTATATACATACTTACTATACACCGTTACATACAGTTACACTAACAATAACAAAACTATAACAAATATTTACTTGTCTAACCACTAAACTGCACCCTACGGCAGAAAAACAACAACAAGTTTTAAAAAAACTGGTATTTCACCATGCTTTTAAAACTTGTTTAACAAGTTTTCAACAGTTTAAGGTGAAACAAATCCGAAATTCAGAGCCTTGCTTATAACTTTTGAACCACTGAACCGATTTTGCTGAAATTCAAAACTAAACAGACTTGGGGAACGACAAATATATATGCTAAGCTAAGGCACCCTCAGAATAGTCTTTCGAAAGTTAGAGTGGTTTTAATCTCGTTAATTCTCAAAATACCCTTGCCGAAATTTACTCTTTTGCTCATAACTTTTGAACCACTGGACCGATTTCGCTGGGTTGCAATACCAACCTGACCCGGTAAATGGTCAACATATATGTCAAACTTCAGGAGCCTCCGTAAAGTCGTTCAAAAGTTAGCGTGTTTTCAACGGACAGACAGACAGACAGACAGACAGACAGACAGACAGACAGACAGACAGACAGACAGACAGACAGACAGACAGACAGACAGACAGACAGACAGACAGACAGACAGACAGACAGACAGACAGACAGACAGACAGACAGACAGACAGACAGACAGACAGACAGACAGACAGACAGACAGACAGACAGACAGACAGACAGACAGACAGACAGACAGACAGACAGACAGACAGACAGACAGACAGACAGACAGACAGACAGACAGACAGACAGACAGACAGACAGACAGACAGACAGACAGACAGACAGACAGACAGACAGACAGACAGACAGACAGACAGACAGACAGACAGACAGACAGACAGACAGACAGACAGACAGACAGACAGACAGACAGACAGACAGACAGACAGACAGACAGACAGACAGACAGACAGACAGACAGACAGACAGACAGACAGACAGACAGACAGACAGACAGACAGACAGACAGACAGACAGACAGACAGACAGACAGACAGACAGACAGACAGACAGACAGACAGACAGACAGACAGACAGACAGACAGACAGACAGACAGACAGACAGACAGACAGACAGACAGACAGACAGACAGACAGACAGACAGACAGACAGACAGACAGACAGACAGACAGACAGACAGACAGACAGACAGACAGACAGACAGACAGACAGACAGACAGACAGACAGACAGACAGACAGACAGACAGACAGACAGACAGACAGACAGACAGACAGACAGACAGACAGACAGACAGACAGACAGACAGACAGACAGACAGACAGACAGACAGACAGACAGACAGACAGACAGACAGACAGACAGACAGACAGACAGACAGACAGACAGACAGACAGACAGACAGACAGACAGACAGACAGACAGACAGACAGACAGACAGACAGACAGACAGACAGACAGACAGACAGACAGACAGACAGACAGACAGACAGACAGACAGACAGACAGACAGACAGACAGACAGACAGACAGACAGACAGACAGACAGACAGACAGACAGACAGACAGACAGACAGACAGACAGACAGACAGACAGACAGACAGACAGACAGACAGACAGACAGACAGACAGACAGACAGACAGACAGACAGACAGACAGACAGACAGACAGACAGACAGACAGACAGACAGACAGACAGACAGACAGACAGACAGACAGACAGACAGACAGACAGACAGACAGACAGACAGACAGACAGACAGACAGACAGACAGACAGACAGACAGACAGACAGACAGACAGACAGACAGACAGACAGACAGACAGACAGACAGACAGACAGACAGACAGACAGACAGACAGACAGACAGACAGACAGACAGACAGACAGACAGACAGACAGACAGACAGACAGACAGACAGACAGACAGACAGACAGACAGACAGACAGACAGACAGACAGACAGACAGACAGACAGACAGACAGACAGACAGACAGACAGACAGACAGACAGACAGACAGACAGACAGACAGACAGACAGACAGACAGACAGACAGACAGACAGACAGACAGACAGACAGACAGACAGACAGACAGACAGACAGACAGACAGACAGACAGACAGACAGACAGACAGACAGACAGACAGACAGACAGACAGACAGACAGACAGACAGACAGACAGACAGACAGACAGACAGACAGACAGACAGACAGACAGACAGACAGACAGACAGACAGACAGACAGACAGACAGACAGACAGACAGACAGACAGACAGACAGACAGACAGACAGACAGACAGACAGACAGACAGACAGACAGACAGACAGACAGACAGACAGACAGACAGACAGACAGACAGACAGACAGACAGACAGACAGACAGACAGACAGACAGACAGACAGACAGACAGACAGACAGACAGACAGACAGACAGACAGACAGACAGACAGACAGACAGACAGACAGACAGACAGACAGACAGACAGACAGACAGACAGACAGACAGACAGACAGACAGACAGACAGACAGACAGACAGACAGACAGACAGACAGACAGACAGACAGACAGACAGACAGACAGACAGACAGACAGACAGACAGACAGACAGACAGACAGACAGACAGACAGACAGACAGACAGACAGACAGACAGACAGACAGACAGACAGACAGACAGACAGACAGACAGACAGACAGACAGACAGACAGACAGACAGACAGACAGACAGACAGACAGACAGACAGACAGACAGACAGACAGACAGACAGACAGACAGACAGACAGACAGACAGACAGACAGACAGACAGACAGACAGACAGACAGACAGACAGACAGACAGACAGACAGACAGACAGACAGACAGACAGACAGACAGACAGACAGACAGACAGACAGACAGACAGACAGACAGACAGACAGACAGACAGACAGACAGACAGACAGACAGACAGACAGACAGACAGACAGACAGACAGACAGACAGACAGACAGACAGACAGACAGACAGACAGACAGACAGACAGACAGACAGACAGACAGACAGACAGACAGACAGACAGACAGACAGACAGACAGACAGACAGACAGACAGACAGACAGACAGACAGACAGACAGACAGACAGACAGACAGACAGACAGACAGACAGACAGACAGACAGACAGACAGACAGACAGACAGACAGACAGACAGACAGACAGACAGACAGACAGACAGACAGACAGACAGACAGACAGACAGACAGACAGACAGACAGACAGACAGACAGACAGACAGACAGACAGACAGACAGACAGACAGACAGACAGACAGACAGACAGACAGACAGACAGACAGACAGACAGACAGACAGACAGACAGACAGACAGACAGACAGACAGACAGACAGACAGACAGACAGACAGACAGACAGACAGACAGACAGACAGACAGACAGACAGACAGACAGACAGACAGACAGACAGACAGACAGACAGACAGACAGACAGACAGACAGACAGACAGACAGACAGACAGACAGACAGACAGACAGACAGACAGACAGACAGACAGACAGACAGACAGACAGACAGACAGACAGACAGACAGACAGACAGACAGACAGACAGACAGACAGACAGACAGACAGACAGACAGACAGACAGACAGACAGACAGACAGACAGACAGACAGACAGACAGACAGACAGACAGACAGACAGACAGACAGACAGACAGACAGACAGACAGACAGACAGACAGACAGACAGACAGACAGACAGACAGACAGACAGACAGACAGACAGACAGACAGACAGACAGACAGACAGACAGACAGACAGACAGACAGACAGACAGACAGACAGACAGACAGACAGACAGACAGACAGACAGACAGACAGACAGACAGACAGACAGACAGACAGACAGACAGACAGACAGACAGACAGACAGACAGACAGACAGACAGACAGACAGACAGACAGACAGACAGACAGACAGACAGACAGACAGACAGACAGACAGACAGACAGACAGACAGACAGACAGACAGACAGACAGACAGACAGACAGACAGACAGACAGACAGACAGACAGACAGACAGACAGACAGACAGACAGACAGACAGACAGACAGACAGACAGACAGACAGACAGACAGACAGACAGACAGACAGACAGACAGACAGACAGACAGACAGACAGACAGACAGACAGACAGACAGACAGACAGACAGACAGACAGACAGACAGACAGACAGACAGACAGACAGACAGACAGACAGACAGACAGACAGACAGACAGACAGACAGACAGACAGACAGACAGACAGACAGACAGACAGACAGACAGACAGACAGACAGACAGACAGACAGACAGACAGACAGACAGACAGACAGACAGACAGACAGACAGACAGACAGACAGACAGACAGACAGACAGACAGACAGACAGACAGACAGACAGACAGACAGACAGACAGACAGACAGACAGACAGACAGACAGACAGACAGACAGACAGACAGACAGACAGACAGACAGACAGACAGACAGACAGACAGACAGACAGACAGACAGACAGACAGACAGACAGACAGACAGACAGACAGACAGACAGACAGACAGACAGACAGACAGACAGACAGACAGACAGACAGACAGACAGACAGACAGACAGACAGACAGACAGACAGACAGACAGACAGACAGACAGACAGACAGACAGACAGACAGACAGACAGACAGACAGACAGACAGACAGACAGACAGACAGACAGACAGACAGACAGACAGACAGACAGACAGACAGACAGACAGACAGACAGACAGACAGACAGACAGACAGACAGACAGACAGACAGACAGACAGACAGACAGACAGACAGACAGACAGACAGACAGACAGACAGACAGACAGACAGACAGACAGACAGACAGACAGACAGACAGACAGACAGACAGACAGACAGACAGACAGACAGACAGACAGACAGACAGACAGACAGACAGACAGACAGACAGACAGACAGACAGACAGACAGACAGACAGACAGACAGACAGACAGACAGACAGACAGACAGACAGACAGACAGACAGACAGACAGACAGACAGACAGACAGACAGACAGACAGACAGACAGACAGACAGACAGACAGACAGACAGACAGACAGACAGACAGACAGACAGACAGACAGACAGACAGACAGACAGACAGACAGACAGACAGACGGACGGACTGACGGACGGACGGACCGACGGACATCGCTAGATCGACTTAAAATCGATCAAGGATCATGAATATATATACTTTATGGGGTCCTATACCAATATTTCGATGTGTTACAAACGGAATGACAAACTTATATATACCCTCTATCACTAGAGTGGAGGGTATAAAAATAGATTTTTGATTCTGATCACCAGGTTAAGCTATTTTTGACCATTTTGCTATAGTTAAGGGTTAATTTAACTTATTTTTAAATTCTGTAAAGACAGTCGAGCTCAGGCTCTAATTATAATTATGTATTATAATTTTTTGATTTGTTTTATATGGTTTTGAATTGAGAAAAGTGTGAAAGAAAAATTTAAATTTTTCTAAAAATTTAAGACATCCTGGTTTGTTTCTTACTAGTTTCATATTATCCAGTTATAATAATCTTCAGAAAAACTTTTAATGTCAAATTTATTCAGTTAATAGTCAATAGAACTCTATATCATGAAATCTTTTTTAAATTTCAACTCAGTGAAACTGAAATAAATGTTTAAAAAAACCGGCAGTTTTTGGAATTTAGAAAAACTGTAAATGCAGTTGTGTAAACAAGACCTTGAACCATCACTGAGCAATGTTTAAGGATTACCCCGCTTTATCCGTAAAAGTAACAGAGGGTTAAAGTTGAAAAATCGATAAAAATGGCTTGAAATAATCCATAGTTTTTACCTTCTTTCGCATTTTTTTATAAGTTCTCCTTATATTTCAATCTTTTCCGGCATAACACAGTACATATAAAAGATTATTTTAATGTTGGCTTGATGATGCTTCATCCCTTGGTAAGAAGTTATAAGACGGTTAAATTTTGAAACCAAAAATTAAGAGTTTTTAAATTTTCGAGGTTTTTTGATCAGGGATTTCGGTCCCCTCTATAAAATTAAAAAAGTTGAACTAGAGTAGGTAGCTGTTGTAATTCTTAACATTTTGGAATTAATCCCGTTAATGTGCCACGAATAGTTAAGGAGTTTCAGCAGATCAAAGTTCTGAAGAAGAAACGTAATTTTTTAAAATACCAGTTTTTCGCGAGGCACATTCGCGGTTTCATTCGAAATTTGGTGGACTTTTGCGTAAACCGAGTTTTTTAGGAGTTTACATAAAAAAATCACTGGCGGGTTTATAAAAAATAAATTGCAAAAATTTTATGGCATTTTTGAAAATTGAGCGAAATTTGCAAATCTGTTTCCAATTTTTTTTAGTAGCAATTAATGCATCATGTTCATTTTAATACACCAAAAGACGTGCCTTAACGAGTAGAACTGATTTGCTTTTTGACTTTTTACTTTAAGCCATTTTAAGCGGAAAGCGCGATGATTTTATCTAAACCTGTTTTGATCTGGCACATCCAAGGCTTTACACGAAATCGGATGAAATTTTTTTTAAATGAAAGCCCACTTGATGTGTCGTCATAAAATCAGAGGCGGGTTAAAAAATGTTGATGATTATAGTTTTTTTGGACCATATTAAATTTTCTTGTTATAAAACAGCATCACCGATTTTTTTAAACACTGGTACAATGATACGATTTTCCGTGATTTTTTTTTTTCAGTAAAACCAACGCGCATTGCCTAAATATGTTATAAAAAATTGTGAAACTTTTCTTTTACCGCGAATTAATCGCGATTTTAGGTACTTAGATATTTTTTTTTTTTAAATCGTTTGGTCATTAAAGGGTTAAATTTATATCATATATTTTAGAAGAAATGATATATCCTGGCATGTTTTAATAACGCATGCAACAAATGTGTAGAAAAAAAATATTTAAAATATTTTTAAGATTTTTTAAAACCGCTAAATCTTAAAACTGCTATTACTTTTGACCCCCTTGCGCGATTTAATTGGCGCGAACGAATTTCTTATTCTTAAACAGCTTATAATATTTATGCCAACTTTCATCGATGTGCCATCATAACAAAAATCACATCTTTTTTACCTCAAAATTTAAGTCTTAGCCGGAACTCCTCATATGTGAAAATTATTAACAGATCGCAGCCGACAAGGATTGAACCCATCATCTGTAATACTTTGCTACAATCACTCTAGACCGATACGCCAAGTAGGCTGATTTTGTTTTGTTGTTTACTTCATACAAAACTTGAGTTTTGTAGCTTATCACCTGTTGTAGCAATTTTCATTCTTTCACCTTTCCTTACAATTTAAATTTGATATTAAAGTTTGTTTAAAAAAAATTGCATCAAAAATAGATTTTAGAAACTGATCACCAGTTTTGGTTATTTTCGCTATATCACCTTAAGTTAAGTTTTTAATAGTTATTCAATTTTTGTTTTTTATCCTACAAAATAGGTTTTTTATGTCGATCACCAGATTTGACTTTTTTGCGCTCAATAATCAGTAGTTAAGGTTTAGGTTAGGTTGCAAGTGGCTGCTGATGTTTTACGTCAGCACACATACACTCTGCGTGATAAGCTAAGGTTTACATTGCAGTTACAATTTCGAAAATTTTCTCAAAGAAAATAGATTTTCGACGCTAATCACCAAATTTTTATATTTGATCCCTGTCACCTTTAAAGTTAAAGTTTAAATTGCAATTAAGTTTTTTTTTCAAACAAAAATAGATTTTTTAAGTCGATAACCATGTATGGCTATTTTCGACCTATCACCTATATATGAGGCATTCAACACCAAATGTCCAGCGAAAAAAACACGTGTACCGTAAACTTCTGAACAGGTTGTATGAATAGCCCTATATGGAACTTAGAAAATTGCGTTTTTGGTTTTTCAATTTTTCAAAAACTGGGCTTAGGAGGCGTGGTCAAATATTGGAAAAATGGTAAAATTTGTGGCCTTGATTAAATATTTATCACAATTAAACGGAATGCACCACAATCTCAAAATTTTACATTTTTATATAGTTTTGTATGGGCTATCGATTTTTTTTGGAAAATTTTCAGAACCAGTCCTGAAATTTTCCATTTTTTAAAAATGTCAATTTATTAAAAAACATGCCACTTTTTTTTTGTCTTTTTTAATTTTTTTTTTAAAGTTTGGATGTTTGTCCATCCACACAAAAAAATTCAGAAACATGTTCTTCGTTTTTTTCGAGAAAATCGCATTTGAACTTTAAATTTCATAACAATTTTGTAATTTGTTTGTATTTCTTTGATTTAACGTTGCGAATGAGTGATATTAATTGCATGTATATTACTCATTCGCAACGTTAATTCAAGAAAAAACAAGCAAATTACAAAATTGTTATGAAATTTAAAATTCAAATGCGATTTTCTCGAAAAAAAAAAACGAAAAACATTTTTCTGAATTTTTTTGTGTGGATGGACAAACATCTAAACTTTAAAAAAAAAAATTTAAAAAAGAAAAAAACTGCCGGATTTTTGTTAATCGCCTTTTTAAAAAAATGGAAAATTTCAGAACGGGTTCTGAAAATTTTCCAAAAAAATTTTAATCGATAGCCCATAAAAAACTATATAAAAATGTAAATTTTTAAGATTGTGGGGCATTCCGTTTTAATGTGATAAATATTTAATCAAAAACCAAAACCCAATTTTCTAAGTTCCATATAGGGCTTTCCATACAAGCTATTCAGAAGTTTACGGTACACGTGTTTTTTCCGCTGGACATTTGGTGTGGAATGCCTCATATATGCATTTTTTTTTATTTCCTGTGTTAATAGTTTTATATCGAGGTGTAACAAACGTCTTGTTAATTCATTTATATCTTCTTATAAGAAGTGAAGGGTATCAAAAAATGTATTTTGAAAAATAAAAATAAAATTTTATAATTCCGTACACGTAACATGTTGCAACAATTCAATCAGTTATCGGGAATGAACGATATGCATACATAAGACATACGTACATACACGAATGTTTTGATGTTCAAATGGAGGAGAATAAAAATATATATTGCTGTAGCTGAGGAGAAATGAAACCAACTAGTTTGAAAGCAATCATTTTTTTAAAAGCGGTGTTAAAAATTATTTTAAAACTAACTGAAACAAACTAAAGTTGGAAAAAATCAAAGAAGCGAAATCCGGTGATCAGAAGCAAAAATCAATTGTTTTATAAAATAAAAAAAAATAAAAACAATTCAATTTAACCTAAAATAGGCAAATCCGGTAAACAGCATCAATTTTTTTAAACTTAAATGGAATTTTTTAATATGTTTTTTTGACCTTTTTGGTTTGACTTCAATAAGTAAACGGATA
This sequence comes from Pegoplata infirma, assembly GCA_963921195.1. NCBI lineage: Eukaryota > Metazoa > Arthropoda > Insecta > Diptera > Anthomyiidae > Pegoplata > Pegoplata infirma. Next base: position 53,163,741 of record OY992536.1, on the reverse strand, counting down.
TTCCAGCTCGAGGCCTTAGTTTTTTAATAAATTTTATTTATTTATTTTATTTATCAATATTTCGTTATCCTTCGAATGACATCTTCAAGATAAAAATAGAGAATTTTTATTTTAAGCGAGTTACAATTGATACACACTAAACAACTGGCCACTAATACGATCTTTACTGCAATAAAGATCGTATTAGCGGCCAGTCGTTTAGTTTGTATCAATTGTAGCTCATTTAAAATAAAAATTCTGTATTTTTATCCGGAAGATGTCACCCGAAGGATAACGAAATATTGATGAATAAAATTTATTTAAAAACTAAGGCCTCGAGCTTGAGTATCCGTTTACTCATTGAACTTTAATTGGAATTTTAAATTTAAGAATATGGAATTCGAAATATTTTTTTTCGTAATATCGAAGAAGTTTTGGAAAAGATATGGAAGAAAAACCTTCAGTGAGTCTGAGAATACATGTACACTTTATGATATACAGTGGGCGACAATACATTGGAAACTTTTTTATAGTAGAGGAAATGCAATTTTTTAAGACAAAGTTAACAATACTAAACGCTGTTGTTACTAAATGAGTATTATTATCACACAAAAAAAAAACATTGTCAAATTAATAGAAAAAGTCTCGTAATCCCATTTTACCAATATTTTGAAAGTTTTCCTTGTTTTTTAACAAAAAATTTTCAATCGAAATTTAAATTTTTTTTGCAATTTTACAAATTTCCAAGGTTTTTTTACAAAAAAAAAAAATAGTAAATTCACGAGAATTCCTTTTAAGTTATATTGTGCCAAAAAAGTTGTAAATTTACAATTTTATTGGAAAACAAGTAGAGAAATTAAATTCGACTTGGCCGAATCTATGAATACCCTCCACAATGTCCTTTTTAAGTGATAATAAATTTTCTAACTTGAATAAAATAACATTTTTGATTAGAAATATTTTATTTTGTGTACATCAACTTTTTTTTAGTAATTTTTTAAATTTTCTAATGTGAAAAAAAAACATTTTTGATTAGAAATATTTTTTTTTGTGTAAAACAACATTTTTTAGTAATTAAAAAAAAAAAAAAAAATAATTTACTAAATTTTTTTTGAGTGTAAAATTTTTTTTTAATGCGTAAATTTTTTTTGAGTGAATTTTTTTTTGTTTTCAGTTTCAACAATTTTTGTGAGTGACAAAAATACGTTGTAATATAATTTTGTGACTTACCAATGTTTAAAAAAAACATGTGTAACTGGTTTTCAACACGTGAATTTAAGGTGAAACTAATCTGAAATTCACGGTTTTGCTAATAACGTTTGAAACACTAGACCGATTTGGCTGAAATTCAACACAAACTAGGCCAGGGGAACGAAAAATATATATGCCAAGCTTTAGCCTCCTCAGAATTGCGTTTCAAAAGTTAGCGTGTTTTTTATCTCATAAATTCACGAAAAACCCTTGCTGAAATTCATTTTGCAAATAACTTTTGAAACACTGGGCTGATTTTGATGGATTGCAATACCAACCTGACCAGGCAAATGCCCAACATATATGCCAAACTTCAGGAGCCTCCGTAAAGTCTTTCAAAAGTTAGCGTGTTTTCAACAGACAGACAGACAGACAGACAGACAGACAGACAGACAGACAGACAGACAGACAGACAGACGGACAGACGGACAGACGGACAGACGGACAGACGGACAGACGGACGGACGGACGGACGGACATCGCTAGATCGTCTTGAAATCGATCGAGGATCATGAATATATATACTTTATAGAGTCCTAGACCAATAACAAAAAATCTAGTAAAGTTAAGAAACCTCTTACAAGGGAAGTATCTCAACCCTTATGAACCGATTTGCATGAAACGTAAAATATATATAAAAGAAACAATTCTTAGGTTAATGTGTCTCGGCTTATCGGTCATATCGGGGATTTAGGGGTTCAAAACATGGATAAAAAATTGCAAAAAAATCGTTTTTTGGATTTTTCAGTCATTTATTTCTAAGAATCTATATGATGTTTACATATGAGAAGAAAGGTTTTTTGAATGCCTATCCAACGGTGGCATAACCTTGTAAAAGTTTGGCTTCGTTAAATATTTTTTTCATGAAAATGTGTTAATTTTGGGGGGTATTTATATGTCCATATGAATACGATGTCCATATGAATACAAAATAATCTTTATTAAATTTAAGTTGACACGTATTTTTTCTCTAGGGAATATTCCTGTTAGGTCGGGAGTTATCGAAATTTTCCCGGTGGTCCACATTGTTTCATAAGGGGACAACGAAATTTTGAAACACTGATATGGCCGATAAGCCGAGACACCCCAACCTTAAAATCGTCGCTTTTATATATATATTAGGTTTCAGGCAAATCGGTTCATAAGGGTTGAGATACTTCCCTTGCAAGTAAGTTTTATCACGTCAAAAAAATGTAAATTTACAATTTTATTGATAAAATCTTGTAAAATTAGAAAATTATTGATAAAAAGCTTGTAAAATAATAAGGAATTCTTGGCAAATAGGAGGAAGCAAAAAAAAAGTTACAAACTTTTCTTGTGATTTTACAAGCATTAACAAGCTTGATAGTGTCCAAATTGAGTAAATAATAAATGTGCTACGAGGGTCAATCTGGAAAATGAAATTATTTATTGACATTTTTGAAAAAATTAAAATTATTTCCGAGTCAATTTTTTCCAAGTTCAAACATTTAGAATTTAAAAAACGTCCAATAATTTTTATTAAGTGATCAATAAATTTTTCCAACAACCAAAACAACGCCAAAATAAAACAAGACAGCGAAGTTTTTTAAGTACAGCAGAAAAAATTTTCATTTTTTGACTTGCAATTCTTTTGTCCTCCAATTTTTTTTTATCAAAGAAAAATTTTAATTATTTAAATATTTCATTTCTATTAACTAAGGTGTACTAAAATTAATAAACAATAGCATTGTTTCTTTGTTTACAAAAAAATAGTGGTCAAAAGAACTGGAGGTCAAAAATGTTTGTTTGGGTTTGGAAAAATTAATTGATCACTGAATAAATATTACAGGACTTTTTTTGTAAATTTTTATAGTTTTTTCTTGGAAAGCATCGGCTTGGAAATAGTTTAAAAAAATGTTTTGAAAAATGTCTATAAATAATTTCATTTTCCAGATCGATCCTCTAGATCGACATTTATTATTTATTCAATTTGCACGCCATTTAGCTTAAATTAAAGCTTTTTAAATTTCATACATAACAGTTTTTTAAATTATACTCGTTTGATAATAATAACGTTGAGTATTTTATTATAGAAACATTTTTAATTAGTTGACAACCACTGTAAATCAGAAATTTATTTTTAAATGAAAAAATCAAAAAATCCCAACAGTTGGTCACATTTAAAATACATTGTGTGTAATACAAGAATTTCATTGCAGAAATAAGAAGCAATAGTCCACATTAAAATATAAAATAAAAATACGAATAAAAAAAAAAATAAAAGTTCAACTAAAATTGCTAGATCCAAAATTGCTGATAATATTTGAATGCACAAGGAGAATAGAAGCACATACCAAAAACAATCCCAAAATAAGAACAAGAATTTATTTCCACTGCATTGGCACCTTGGAAGTTAACGATTACATTTCATTGCTCATACCACATGCAATTTAGCAAAAATTGCTAAATGAAAGTAAGCAGAAGTAGCTGCTACGGCAGCAAAACTTTTTTGTAAAACAAAGTTTTTTTTTTCTTACAAAAAGAAAAAAAAAAAAAAATTTCAAAAAATTTTCAAATTCACCTGAGAAATGTTTAATGTTGAAAAGAAAGAAAAAAAGAAACAAGCAACAAAACTTTCTTATTGCTTTACAACAAAATTTTGTTTTAAAAAGATATTATATTTTTTTTTTTTTGTTGCCAAGAAATTGTTAAAATACATAAAAAATTATATATATAGAGAGAGAACCCGTAATCAAATGCAATGAGGTCATTTAGCTGGTTAACAGTTTAGCAAGCACAGAAAACTTTTATTTATTTTATTTTTTTAAAAAGGAAATATTCATGTATAACACCCACACCTACTAATCATCAAGTGACCTTCGAGATGTGCTACAGCTTGGTGAGTTGTTTTAAATTTTTAGAATGATTTTGGTAGTTTTTAAGATTTTGTAATAATTCGCTATTTTTATTTTTATATTTTGATACTTTTTGAATTCCAGGATTGTTTGATTCAGATTTATGTAAACTCAAAAACAAATTTTGTAAATTGACAGAAAAAAACTCTCAATTTTTACTTTTAATTCCAGTAAAATATTAGGTAGGAAAAAGAGGTGACATGACATAATCCCCACGGACATAACCCCCATTTCCAATATGGAGATTATGACCAAAACGAATTCGGACATAATCCCCATAACGGTAGTGGGGACTATGACCGAAAAATTTGGACATAATCCCAATAAAAAATGGACATAATTCCCAGTTTTATGGGGACAATGACCACGTAAAAAGTGAACATAATCCCCATTACAGGGATTATGTCTACTATACTAATAGGTCATAATCCCAATAATTATGTGAAAGTTTTTTTCGGTCTTAAACGTTTTTCTGCCTAGCCGGCCGGGCTTAGGGATTACAAACTCCATGCATTAAGCCCACCCTCTCTGCAAAATATAGGGATTATGACCGAAATTGTTTTGGACTTAGTCCCCACAATATGAATGGGGGTAATGACCGAAAAACTTGCGGTCGTAATCCCAACAGGGAAGGGACATAATCCCCATTGGGATTATAAACGTTTTTAAAATGGTCATAGTCCCCACAACTAATATGGGGACTATGTCCGTAATGCATTGGGTTATAATCCTCATTTCTGTTATGGGGATAATGTCCGTGGGGATTATGTCCTGTCAGCGGAAAAAGACTCGTAAATCCACGTGAAGACCTTGTAAGATTTATCGGGTCAAAAAGTTGCAAATATACAATTTTTTTGGTAAAAAATTTTTTATCAGCAAAAATTTTAGAAGAAAAAATTGTAAATTAACAAGAAAATTTGTTTCTTGTTTTCCATCAAAACTGCAAATATACAACTTTTTGAGGTGATAATACTTACAAATATTTCTCGTTATTGTACGAGATTTCCTAGTAAAAAATATGATTTTTTCGATTTTTAATAATACATTTTCAACATTTTTGAGGTGATAATACTTACAAATATTTCTCGTTATTGGACGAGATTTCCTAGTAAAAAATATGATTTTTTCGATTTTTAATAATACATTTTCAAAATTTAAAAATATCATATTTTGAGATATAGCTCTCCAAAAATTATGGCTAAAACAATTAACTTTTGACCTTTTTCAAAAATCTTGATGAATGCCATTTTAAAGGCTGTCTCATTACCTATTATTTAAAACCAAAATGAGACCTGTATCATTACTTCTTTTTGAGATATATTGATTTGTATCAGAACACTTTTGTCAAATATATACGATTTTACCAATTTCATCGGTTTTGTTGGACAAAAAAATATTTTTCCAATATTTTTTTTTTATAAATGTTTAACAGCAACTTTGTGTGTTAATAACTCGAAAAGGAAGCGAGATATTAACAAATGATGCATGAACAAAAAATGCAATAACATCTCTTGCTCAGATTATATTATTGCAATGGTTAGGGTCTCAGGAATTTTAAAAACTCAAACGGATCGAAATATCGGTACAGGATACAAAAAAATAAATATATCATAAATACTTGACTGAATCTAAAGCATTTAAGAGGTGTCCGTCCGTCTGTAAAAAGCATATTGAAGTAAAACCCAAAAGAACTAGACTCCCGCAGTAAATCACGAATAAGTTTTCTGTTCATAGGCTTAAATGGGCAAAATCGAACCAGTGAAAAAAGAAGAATTAACCAAATTCTAAAAAGACGTTTGAAGTTTGCCACGACTACATTATGGTCGTAGACTGTTTACGTTCTTATATGCAAAAAATCGGACCAGGAGGCGGGATTTGGGAAAGCTCTCCTAGAAGAACTTAAAAAAATAAAGGAAAACACCATTATTTTATATTTGTTTAACAATTGAAAAATTAAGTTCATAAACCTGTCCTCTTTTGGGGGTGTTGTTATAAAAAATAATAAAAAAATTATAAAATTGAGTTATCTAAGCGCTTATTTCATAATAAATCCATTTTCTAACATTTATCGTGAGGGGTAAGTTGTGTCCCAACGGCAATTTTTCTACAGAAAAAGTCTCAGATTCTTGGAAATTTTTTGTATTGAAAAAATCTTTTATTCAAAGACATTTTTCCTTTAGAAAAAGTCTCAGATTCTGAGACAGAATGATACATATTTTTTATAGAAAAATCTCAGATTCAGCGACGTTATTTCTACAGAAAAAGCCTTACATTGTGAGTCTCAGATTCTGAGACATTTTTCCTATAGAAAAAGTCTCTGATTTTCATTTTCGGAAGCATTTTTGCCATAGAAAAGGCTTTAGATTCTAAGACATTTTTCCCATATCTCAGATTTTGAAACATTTTTCCTGTATAAAAAGTCTCAGATTCTGAAACATTTCTCCTTATAAAAAAATAGTGTCAGATTCTGAGACATTTTTGCTACAGAAAAAGTCTCAGAATCTCGTACATTTTGGTATTGTATTTGTTTAGGGACAAACCTTTAAAGTTCTTTTTGGGTCCAATAAAATAAATAACACTTTTTAATTTGTATTTTTGATTTAGTTTTATTTGTAAAGTAAATTGTATTGTAAATGTTTTGTATTTGTAATTTGAATGTACAATTTTTTTGTTTCACTGTATGTTTTATATAAATTATTTTTAATGTTTGTTGTTGTTAGAATTTGTAATTGTTTAATGTTAAAGATTTTGTTCTTTGTAGTTGCACGTCACAAACTTGAGTGTCTGTTGTTAATTTTGAATTGAGTATTGATGCTTATATCAATTTGCATGTTCAATAAGCAACAATAACAATAGCACATTCCAATGTGAGAGTCATTATGCTGTACCGTTGTTTAGTACAGTGGGTGTCAATTGCATAAGGGCACAGTGCGGGTCATTAGTTTAGAGCCATCTCTAAACATTCTCCCCCCCCCCCATGAGTCGGTGTGATTTACCATAAGACTGGATTGTGGATTCCAGTTATGGCTTGGTGATAATGGTTCTGTGGAAAAGTCAACTAGAAATATAGAACAAGATAAAGGGTTAAAATGTTCAATATATAAGAAGTTGAAAATATGCAATTTTGATGCGGTGTTTGTTGCAAATGAATTGACAGTGACTTCAAAAATTGTGTCGGCATTTGTGGTCTTCTGATTTGTTGTAGGGTACGGCATTAATCCATCGACCTTCAATTGTTGTTGTTGATACTTCTGCTTGTAGGGTTTCTGGTGTTGAGATTTTAATTTTCGGGAAAATAAATTGCTGATGAATTTGAACATTTTAAACAAGTTGGCTAGGGTCATATGATGTGGTTTTAGATCTGGTCCAGCTGTAATCCTTGATGAAGCACCATGCAGAATAAGTCGAAGGATCAATGGGTCAGAGTCAGAAGGGTCATCAATAGCGAAGAAATAGGGTCGGGTCATAAGTAGATTTCCAAATTGTTGTAAATTTCGATGGGAAGATTCCATGATGAAACGATTTGATTTTGATGTATTATTATGCAAAATAAAATATTTGTATGCCATAATAACGAACGCTCCAATAAATAAATCAAAATTATGTAAAGATTTTTTAAAAATTGCGGATTTAAAATTATTTATTGCTGGGGAATTTTGTTGTGGCCATCGATTTTTTGGAAATACTGGCAAATGTGATCCAATTTGTTTCGGGTTGCGTGATGAATTTTTTGAATATTTTCGCCTGAATTTTCTGGTTTTGTGAAAATTTATAGAGTGTCCGTTTTGAGTCCCTACTTTTTGTAAAGTGTTTTGAATTCCGGCGGAATTTAATATTTTTGAGTCTTTTGAAGATTTTTGTTGACTTGTTGGCAACATTTTCTTATTTGTAGACTTCTGGAAAACGTTTGGGTCATTACGGGTCCATTTGTTCGAATAAAATCCAGGAAATTTTTGAAGTTGAGTCAATTGGGTCTCAGATTTATGTAAATCTGATTTTTGACTTGTGCGGCTGACGTTGTTTATTTTGGGTTGACGATTATTTGACGAATCAAGTTGTAAATTTTTTGTTGATTTATGTTGAGTAAGTTTTGTTGTGATTGGGTTTGAGTAAGTTGTAAGTTGTTTTGTAAATTTGTTTGTAAAATGTTTGTAATTTGGTGTTGAAGTTGATGTTTTGATTGTTGTAGATTTGTTTTTGTTGAGTTGGGTAAGTATGTTGTTTTCGTTTGTAAAACGTAAGTTGTTTTTTGTAGGGGTTACCTCTGGTCTCGAAGTTGTAAGTTGTTTTGATGTTTTTGTAGATTTGTTTGTAAAATGTTTGTAATTGGATGTAGAAGTTGATGTTGTGATTGTTGTAGATTCATTTTTGTTGAGTTGGGTAAGTATGTTATTTTCGTTTGTAAAATGTAAGTTGTTTTTTGTAGGAGTTACCTCTGGTCTCGAAATCGGATTCGAGATCTTCTCCGCCCCCAAAAAGCGTGTATCAGCTAGTAGCATGGGTCCACCAACAATCCAGCCAAATATAGTTTTCTGCGCCAATAGTGATCCAATCGATCGCATAGGGGTCATCTTGCAATAAATCGAGGGGCCTATGTCCAGGCCAATGAGTAAATCAATTGAGCGGCCTTCAGAAAATTGTGGGTCAGCTAGAGTTAAATCTGCAACTTTATTGAAGAGGCTGGTGTTGAGTTGTTGTGGTGGTAAACTAGAAGGAAGGGTCTTTAGTACTGGGGCCCAAACGTCTAATTTAAAGGTAGGGTCTACCCGGGAACAGAGAGTAAAAGAGCATGTTTGCGTAGAGGTTTCTTGTAAAGTTTGACTCAAGCCTGATATGTGTACTATTTGTTGTTTTGTGGGTAGTTTCAAACGATTTTGTAATTTATCAGAAATAAACGTTGACTGGGATCCAGGGTCGATGATAGCTCTTGCCTCGAATCGCTGTCCATTATTTTCAATTTGTACCATTGCTGGGAATAATAATGTTTCTCGTTCATTCTGGGTTATTGGTGACTGCTTTTTCTGAAATAGGGTCAAGGAGGTGAAGCTGGGAATTGCTTGATTTTGAGTGGATTGTATTAAATGGGTCTGCGCTGCAGCACTTGTACTTGGGCGTACTTCAGCACTTTCATGATTTGAATTTAAAGACTGGGTATTGGGTCCCTTATGCAACAAAGTGTTGTGTCTTTGGTTGCAAAGTCTACAATTAAATTTGCTTTTGCAATCCTTGACGCCGTGATTTGTAAAAAGGCAGTTAAAACATGAGTTGGTTGCTTGAACAACGTGAATTCTGTCATTTACGTTGTGCTCTAAAAACTTGGGGCAAAAACGTAACGAATGGGTCTCTGTGCAAAGTTGACAGCTGTAATGTACTTCATTACGAATACCATTTGAAGAAAATTGTTGACTGTTGTTGGTTTGAGGTGGTTGGGTGCGTTTCTGAGACTGTGGGAAATTAACCTGATTGGGTTCAGGCTGGCTTAATTGTGGATTTAGGGGTTTTATATTCGAAACGGATTCCAAAGTTTTGAATTTGTGCGTCAAAAATTTATCAAATGTGTCCCACGTTGGAACTTTGGCACAATCTTCGCGAGAGTCTTCGAAATCTTGAACGAGGGTCCGTGGAAGTTTTTGTGAACAGATATGAATCAAAAATGATTCCCAGGTTGTGGTGTCAATATTTAAACTAGCGAGGGTCGTTTTACAATCGTTAATTGTTCGTTGTAATTTTTTAAGTGACGCTCCTGAGTCTATTGTAACCTGGGGTAAATCGAGAATAATTTTATATTGTTCGATGACTTGCATCCAGGTGTTCTCGTACCGATCGAATAAATTTTTCCACGCAATCGTGAATCCGTCATTTGTTAACGGGACATGAGAAATTATGTCTCGGGCTTCGCCTCCCTTTTTTTGTGTCAAGTGAAATAATTTTTCCACATTACTAAGTTTTGGATTGTTTTTTAGATTGCGGTGAATAAATCCCTAAAACTAGGCCATAATTTGTAATCCCCATAGAATGTGTCTGTGTCGCAGGGTGGCAATCTTAAATATGAAACGCTATCAATTTGTTGTGGGTGTGTTGCAGCTATGGTAGTGCGTTCTAAATTTTCTTCGGTGGCAGTAAGGGTCGTAATTTCATCATTTAGTGAAGCGATACACCGTTTGTATGCTTTCATTGCGATATTATACCGATCTCTAATAAATGCTTTTCCTACTGGCTTGTTGTCCTTGTCCACTATATTATCTTGGTCCATGGTGTCCTCATATAAGCGTCTCATTGGGGTCCACATTGTGTCTAATTCTTGTTTTAAAATTCTAAAAGCATGAATGTTGTCATCTGAATTAGCTTCGGCGTGAGCAGATTCAAAATGAAGTACGTCTTCGGTACGATTCATGAATTTTTCGAACGACATTCTGTAGATTTTTTCGGCAAAATTGATAAATGAGAAGTTAGAGTGTCAATTTATGGCAGATGTGGGTCAAAATTGTCCGTACTAGTGAAAATTATCTCGAAATGATACAAGGAGTCAGTAACTTTCATAAAAAGGTATTTTTCCTTATCCAAAAAATGTCCCCAGAAAGTTGATAGGAAATTATGAGATGGCAACTCTGTGAGTTTTCAGCAGCAAAAACAAGACGTCGTAATAAGGGTCAAATTGGATAAAAATTTTCAAAAATTTGTATTTTAATCTTCCCCAGAAATTGTCCAAATTGTGTTGATGTGGCAACTCTACGTTGAAAAACAGCAAAAATCCCGTAAATATATCAAGGGTCATAAAGGGTTGTTAAGTAATTTCTTTAAATTTGCTTTATATGTTTATTTCCCAAGAAATTGTTCAAAACGGGTAGATGTGGCAACTCTGCAGTCAAATTGGCAAAATTTCGAAGAGGAGTCGAGGGTATTACGAAAACAGTTCCAATTTTTCCAAAATTGGGTCAAATATTTTTCCCCAGAAATGTTTTAAATTGTTTGGAGATGGCAACCCTACTATTTTCCAACAATCGTAACAAAAAATAAATTGTAAAGGATCACGCATACGATGAGTTGCAAAATTTGACTTTTTGTCCTTTATTGGTTTTTTATTTTTTGTTCACACTAAATCTCATTTCTACTTACATGAGTCAGTGTATGTAATTTGTGTGGAGTCTTCTTCGCTGCTTTTGATCGTTAACTTCTGTGTTGATCGCTGCTTGTGTGTCGTCGGCAGAGTTGTGGGTGATGCTGCTGTGTTGAAGTAAATGATGACGATGCTGCTTACTGCAGTTGTTTAGAATTTTTAGAGTCTATTTTTTTTTTTTAAATTTTTTGGAATTTAATTCCGTTATTTTTTTTACAAAATTTATGCAAAATTTTAGGGGTCAATTCAATGACAAATTTTGCAAATTTTAAAGTCTCACTTTTTTGTTAAATTGTTCACAGGTTTATTGTTTTTGTAATCGTTTGATTTTATTATTTTTCTTTGTTAACCACTTTGTCTGTATGTTTTTTACACTTGTAATTGTTTAATGTTCGTACACTAGTAGTTAGTTTTTGTTTTAATGTTTATAAATATTCACCAAATATTTGAATCACTTTTTGTAAATGTTTTAAGAGTCACTTTATGTTTAATTTATTGTTTAAAAAACTTTGTTTGAAATTTATTTTTTTTTGTTAAAAGAACTTTTTTGTTTGAAGGTTTTCGCTAATTTTAACATGATCACTTTTATCCGGTTCGAAGGACCAAATGTTTAGGGACAAACCTTTAAAGTTCTTTTTGGGTCCAATAAAATAAATAACACTTTTTAATTTGTATTTTTGATTTAGTTTTATTTGTAAAGTAAATTGTATTGTAAATGTTTTGTATTTGTAATTTGAATGTACAATTTTTTTGTTTCACTGTATGTTTTATATACATTATTTTTAATATTTGTTGTTGTTAGAATTTGTAATTGTTTAATGTTAAAGATTTTGTTCTTTGTAGTTGCACGTCACAAACTTGAGTGTCTGTTGTTAATTTTGAATTGAGTATTGATGCTTATATCAATTTGCATGTTCAATAAGCAACAATAACAATAGCACATTCCAATGTGAGAGTCATTATGCTGTAGCGTTGTTTAGTACAGTGGGTGTCAATTGCATAAGGGCACAGTGCGGGTCATTAGTTTAGAGCCATCTCTAAACAGTATTGGTAACAAACACAAAGGCCTCCTATAGGATGTAGCACAATATGTTTATCCAAGATATAAAATCATGTTGCACAGTGTAATAGGTTTATGAAACAAATTTCATACGAAAATCCCTTTAATAAACATGACATAAATCCCGGTTACGGTTATGACGCATTACCGGTATTCCCGGGACTACCGGCATGTTCATTAGGAAAATTTTTTCTTTGTTTTTTTTTTGAAAAAAAAAAAAATACAAAATATAATAAAAACACCAATTCCATTTTGTTTAGATTAGATCTATTTTTTGTCAAATATTTAATAAGTGTTAAAAACACTCACAAATCAAATTTGAGTGAAATAGGCTTCTATTTGTTGACAATAAACCGCTTTAACTGAATATCCGGCGAAATTTTCACATGAGGCCTATGTCCAAAACTTGTCCGATGATAATCAGATTTGCTAAGATTATTAAAGTACGCGTTAAACATACACAAACAAAATTTTAATTAAATGTTTTCTATTTTCATGAAGTTTGAGAGATTTATGTGAAAATCGGGAAGATGGTTTGTATGCGGGCTACGAGAAGAACTGGTCACAGTGTGGTGTAGGGTATAATAAATTGCATGATTTTTAAATAATTTTTCAAACACAGATAAATATTTCTGAAATACTAATTAAAATGGTGTAACTACAAAATTTAAACATTTTATGTTACAGTATTCTTTTGCTTTATGAGGGAGCACCGCTAATACCGGTATTCCCGAGAATACCAAGAACCGGAAAATGGCATTAGTAACAATATTTGAAATTTTCCTTAACAAAGTTTAAACTAAAATTTAAAGTCGGCTTGTATCACTTTTAGAAACATATTACTATTTACTTATTTTAAATTTGGTTCATTATCGTTTCATGCATCCTTAAAATCATTGGGTTCTCAATACGTGTGAATTAGTTCATTTATTACTTACTAAAATACAAAATACACTAATGTTTGGATATACAAAATATTTTAGAAAAGACAATTTCGTAAAAGTTTCAGATTCCGACAAATTTTTCGTTAAGAAAAGGAATTAGATTCTGAGAAATTTTTCGCAAAAAAAAAACTCTTAGATTCGGAGACAGATTTTTGTACAATTTTTCATTTTGAAAATTTACCAGATTTTGAGACATTCACATCTTCTGAGACATTTTTCTTATAGAAAAATTCGCAGATTCTGAGACATTTTTTGGATAGAAAAATTCTAAAATTCTTAGCCATTTCTCGTATAAAGAAATTCGCAAATTCTGAGACATTTTTCGTATAGAAAAATTCTCAGTTAGGTTAGGTTAGGTAAGGTTAGGAAAGGGGTAGCGGAGCTCAAAATTTTGAACTACTCGCATAGACCGGCTGGTCCATAGCAATACCACATGTGCCTTCAGCGACGAGGATAAAATGCGTTAGTCCATGTTGCAAACAATTTAACGCACATAAGGTCCATAACTGCTATTTCTTTCAGATTCTCGAGTTCTGCTTTGCCTTAAATTTGTTTGCGATGCCTGGCCAATGCGGGGCATTTGCACAGGATATGTTCAACTGTTTTATCCGTATTCGGTTCATCACATCTTCTACAATTGCAATCAGAGATGAGTCCAATTGTTCTTGCGTGGAAAGCAATTAGGCAGTGTCCCGTGACCACTCCCGTGAGTAAACGACATTCTCTTCTGTTAAGAGAAAGTAGGTAGCGAGTTCTCTTGAGATCGTAACGCGGCCAGATTATTCTGGTAATTCTGCTTGTACTTAACTCTCGCCATTTCCTGTTCGCCATGGAAATACACTGACAATCACTTTCGGATCTGTAGTACTGCATTGGGGAATCAATATGAACAAAGTCCCCTACCCCATCTGCACCCAGTATTGCAAGCTCATCAGTCTTCTCGTTCCCGTCTACTCCCTTATGTCCTGGAACCCATATTAGAGAGACGAGGTTATTGCTGGATAGTTTTTGAAGATTCTCGTAGCACTCAAAGACGACTTTTGGTTTGATAAAAAAGCCTCTTAGAGCTTTTAGTGCAGCTTGGCTGTCGACGTAAAAGTTTATTATTCTCTCTGATTCTCCAAGAAACTGTAAGGCTGCCTTATTAATAGCAACTATTTCAGCCTAGAATATGCTACAGCTCAAAGGTAGATTAAAAGATTTTTGTATATCACAGACGTCCGTAGTAAATCCCGCTCCCACTCCCATCGATTGTTTGGAGCCGTCTGTGAAAATATTTAAAGCGTCATTTGAAACGCAACGCCAGTTTGAACAAAATTCTCGAGTCGGAAATTTAACTTTAAATTTCCGATCGAGAAGTAGTTTGGGCACCCTGTAGTCAATGACAACGTTATCCAAATTGTCCATGCTACTGTGTCCAAAATTTCGGCGTCTGAGCCAATTTGACACTTTGAGTCTGAGGCCTGCCTTATATGCCTTACCCTTAGCAAAGACGTCAATTGGCAGCAGATGCAATATCGTGTCGATAGATGCAGCTGATGTTATTCTTAGGGCACCAGTGATACTCAGACCCATACGCCGTTAGGCTTTTTGGAACTTACTACGAGTCACCTCCCTCTCTAGCGCTCTGTGCCAGACCATAACCCCGAAAAGGGGTTATGTGCGTGATCCTTGGCTCAAGTCCCCATGTCTTGCCGAACATTTTTTTGCATGCATAATAAGCATTATTTGCCTTTCTCAATCGTTCGTCGGTATTTTGGTTCCATGATAATTTGCTATTCAGAATAATTCCTAAAAATTTCACATGATTTGAAAGTGGGATTTCAACCCCGTTAACCTTGACTTTTCTAAAATTTTCGATCTTATACTTTCGTGTAAGCAATACCATCTCAGTTTTCCGCGGATTAACGTTAAGACCATTTTCATCACTGTTTCAGTGATCGCTCTAGCAACTCGGATATCGTGTTCAAAAATTTTCCAGTTGACATTATTACCACGTCATCAGCATAAGCAACTACTGCCACTCCTTGCTTCTCCATTTTTTTGAGAATGGGATCCACGACCAAGAGCCAGAGTAATGGCAATAATACTCCTCCCTGTGGTATTCCCCTGGATGTATATTTTATGACTCTTTCAAGCCCCCATTCGGTTGTAACTTCTCTGCAAGACAGCAGACAGCCAATCCATTTATTGATGGTTGGATTTATGCCAGCCCTGTCCATTGCGTTTACAATTGCATCCATACTTACATTGATAAATGCACCTTCTATGTCCAAAAAAGGCGGCTAAAGTAAATTCTCTATATTCCAGAGATCACTCTAAAGTGTATACGAGGGAATAAAGAGCGGTTTCTATCGACTTGCCCTGCTGATAAGCATGTTGCGTAGCCGACAAAAAGTTTCCACCTAGGTTCTCTCCTATATAAAGATCCAGAATTCTCTCCAAAGTTTTCAGAAGGAAAAAGTTCTCCGATTCTGAGACATTTTACGTATAGAAAAATAATCAGATTTGGAGACATGTTTTGTATAGAAAAATTCTCATTCTGAGACATTTCTGATATTCTGAGTCATTTAGAAAAATGCTCAGACTCAGTGATATTTTTCACATAAAAAATATGTTTTTACTGAAATTATTTTTTAAACAAGTCATAGGTGCTTTTAAAAAAATTTATAATGCAACACGTTTTTATTTCATTAAAGATTACAAAAACTGTTACAATTCTAAGATTTCTTTTCTTTTTGTTTATCTTACTTCCATTTACAGAGTTTTTGTTTAGTTTTCTATATTTTTTTTTTTTGCTTTTTTTGGTTGTCAAAATCAATATTATCCCTTGATAAACTTACTTTTTAACGATTTTGAAGATAACAAATGATTACACAGACAAGGTGTTTCGTTAGTAAGTATGTTTTAAAACAAAATAATAAAATAATAAAAAAAAACTAAAGGAAAACCAATTCTTTTCACAAAAGTTTGACTAAGACTAACAACAGTTTGTTAAGAAGAAATTAAGATTAAGACATTTGAAAAATTATTGAAACTACAGCAAAAAAAATGTTTATACAATTATTGGCAGTTATTAATGATGTTTTAGTTAAGTATGTTGTATAAGTTTTTTTTTTTTTTTTGAGCAATTTTTCAAAACATATTGATGTTCATAAATTTGTTAAGTACATTTTTAATGCGGCAATAAATATATCATTTAGAAATATGTTGTTGTTTTTGTTAGCAATATGGTAGTTATTTTAAATGGATTACACTGTGTAACAAATTTGGGGTTATCGAGTGTATCTTGAATGGGACGAAAAATATGAAAAAAATACCATTCAGAGCAAACCAAAAGAAGATAAAAATATAAAATTATCTAAAAACAAGTGAGAGTGTTAAATTCGGCTGTGCCAAATCTTTTACACCCTCAAAAATGTAAAAAAAAAATAAAAAAAAATTGTCAGGGGCATTTTTTTTTTGATGGGGTTCAGTGGGGGACTTTGCGAGCACCTTCCCATCGCGATATATATACCAAATGTTTTATTTATTTAACAAAAATACAAAAAAACATGTAAAAAAGTGTATATTTTTAGATGTTGCTTCAGTTCTTCAAGGGGGAACTGTTTTTCCCCTAGCCCGATTTTGCCCATTCACGAACTTAACCTGCATATGAACATGAGACATATTTGTGCCAAACTTCAGGAGGCTAGCTGTTTTAATTTGAACTGCATTGTATTATCTACAGACAGACGGACGGACATTCACAGAATGTCTTAGAATCGATCATAGATCAATAATATATATGGGGCATTCCATGTGAAATCGGACACTTTGAAAAACTTTTTTTTTAGATTTTCCCAATTTGTTTACAGTTTTTAGTACCCTTCGAAAACTCCTTCGTGGTAAATTTTCAGATTTTTTTGATGACCCGTTCAAAAGATATCGAATTTTTAAAAATTGGTAGTTTGTTCCTTTACTCAAAATTCTTTTAATCATAACTTCTTCAATAATGGTCCAAATTTCAAATTTTTTTTTTCAAAATTTTTGTTTTTTTAAGTACTTTCTAAAAAAAATACCCAAAAATTCTTAAAAGCGCTCTAGTTTGCGATTTTTAAGTTTTAAAATTTAAATCTCATTTTGAAAATGTTTGTACTCTTTGATTTTTTCGAAATTTTTTTGTGTAAAACTTCTATCAATTCTACAAATTTTTTGCCCAGGAAGATCGTGGGATAACGATTATTACTATTTTTTTAAATTTTTTGAAAAAATTTTATTGTAATTTTCCAATCTTAAAATCATTTCTACTGCTCCAATGGTGCGTCATAGAGGGGTCCTTTATAGGACCGACCCCCATTAATTTTTACGTCTTAACATTTCTTTGGAACAAACTAATACCCTATCTCCAATTTCTAAGGGGGCTCCCACACAAAACGACATTTTTTAAAATTTGTTCCAACCGCTCTAACAACCCTAATAGTGCCCTTAGAGCAACAAAATGTATGACCGACCCACAATATTTTTTTAGTCCAAACATTTTCTCTGAACACACCTACCCTCTATCTTTAATTGTTAAGGCGGTCCCCATACAATATTTTTTATTTTTTGTAAATTTGTTTTATTTAATCAGCTTCTACCGGTCCAATGGTGCGTCCGAGAGGGGTCATTAGTGTGACCGACCCCCATTTATTTTTACCCTACAACATTTTTTCAAAACATACCTACGCCCTATCTCCACTCCCTAAGTAGGCTCCCATACAAATAACAGTTGAAGCAAATTTTATAAAAATGTAATTTTGTATGGGAGCCTACTTAGGGAGTTGAGATAGGGCGTAGGTATGTTTTGAAAAAATGTTGTAGGGTAAAAATAAATGGGGGTCGGGCTCACTAATGACCCCTCTCGGACGCACCATTGGACCGGTAGAAGCTGATTAAATAAAACAAATTTACAAAAAATAAAAAAAATTGTATGGGGACCGCCTTAACAGTTAAAGACAGAGGGTAGGTGTGTTCAGAGAAAATGTTTGGACTAAAAAAATATTGTGGGTCGGTCATACATTTTGTTGCTCTAAGGGCATTATTAGGGCAGTTAGAGCGGTTGGAACAAATTTTAAAAAATGTCGTTTTGTGTGGGAGCCCCCATAGAAATTGGAGATAGGGTATTAGTTTGTTCCAAAGAAATGTTCAGACGTAAAAATTAATGGGGGTCGGTCTTATAAAGGACCCCTCTATGACGCACCATTCGAGCAGTAGAAATGATTTTAAGATTGGAAAATTACAATAAAATTTTTTCAAAAAATTTTAAAAAATAGTAATAATCGTTATCCCGCGATCTTCCTAGGCAAAAAAATTTGTAGAATCGATAGATGTTTTACGCAAAAAAATTTCAAAAAAATCGAAGAGTACAAACATTTTCAAAAATGAGATTTAAATTTTAAAACTTAAAACTCGCATGCTAGAGCGCTTTTAAGAATTTTTTGGGATTTTTTTTTAAAAAGAACGTAAAAAAACAAAAATTTTGAATAAAAAAATTTGAAATTTGGACCATTATTGAAGAAGTTATGAGTAAAAGAAGTTTGAGTAAAGGAACAAACTACCAATTTTTAAAAATTCGATATCTTTTGAACGGGTCATTAAAAAAAATTCTGAAAATTTACCACGAAGGAGTTTTCGAAGGGTACTAAAAACTGTAAACAAATTGGGAAAATCTAAAAAAAAAGTTTTTCAAAGTGTCCGATTTCACATGGAATTCCCCATATATACTTTATGGGGTCCCAGACCGATATTTCGATGCGTTACAAACGGAATGACAAAGAGAGTATACCCCCATACTGTGGTTGGAGGGTATAAAAATATTTTTTTTTTTACTTTGGAGCTCGAGCTTAGTTTTTAAAACCCTTTGTGAGTTTTGTTTTACTAATGGCATATTTAATTTATTATTTATGTGTCCTATTCAATATTCGCGCGGTGACCCCAAATTAGTTTTACTGTGTTATTTTCTTGGGAAGGATTAAAACAATTTAAAGTTGTTGAAATAAAGAGAACACCAATGCGTATGAGCAATATATTAATTATGGAGATTTATAAATCACTCATACGCACTGTTGAATTTAGTAAATAAATATCACTCATACGCACTGAAGATTTGAGTAAATAAATATCACTCATACGCACTGCAATCTTTAAAAACAATAAACTGTTGAAATATTGACAGTTCGTTGCATTTTAATTTAAATTGTGGTATTTGTTTAAAATTATTTTAAAAATACTTTCAAAATTCTTAAAAATTCTCTAATTTCTTCCCCAATTTAATTGCCTCATTTATATTTTATATTACCAAAACCTTTTGCAACTTTTTCAACCCCAAATGACAATTAACTTTTCGCAACTTTTTAATTTTCTACAACAATCTTTTAAATCTAAACTTAGTGGTTTTACCTGAAATAAATTATTTTGTGGCAGACTTCTTTATTATATTCTTAAACAGTTGCAATCAAACAATCTTTTGATCTATTAGATTATGCAAATTATTTTGCAAACTGCAACACATATACAACAAATATTTTTACAACCTCCTACACTACTACTACTACTACTATTGCTACCGTTACATGTTAACAATACACACAATCATCATTTGTGTCACTACAAATTTTATACGTTAAAAAATGCATGAAAGAAAAAGTAGCGAAACATTTTTCCAAAAGAATTTCTTTTTCCATTCGAGGATTTTTTTTTTTTAATTTTTTGTTGCAAAGAAAAACTTTTTCCTGTAAAGAAAGTAAATTTTAACACTAAGAAAGAGTAAGAGAACGACCAAAAAAATATTTATAATAATGACAGCCAACTAATGGAAATTGCTAACAATTTTCTTGGCGCAAGAAGTTTTTTTCAGAATAGAGTTTACTAAAAAACTTTAAATTCTACTTTGGCGAATCCATGAATACACTACACTATGCCTTCAACATTTTAAGTACAACAAATTTTGAGTAGAAAAGTGACTGAAATTATTTTTTAACAAAAAAATCAATATTTTTATTGATTTGATTTTAAATTAAGAAAAAACTTCTCTAGATTGTCTTGAAATCGACCAAGAATCAAAAATAGGGTTATTACAAACGGAATGACAAACTTGTATTTACCCAATATTACTAAGGGGTATAAAAGTCTGGTTAGCTATGGGCCAAACATACACAATTTTTTACTTAATATACACCGTTCAACAAATTTAAGATCGTCACCATTAGCCTTAAATTGAATAAACTGTTGAATAAATAAAACCGCCAAAGGAGTTTAAAAAGTAAGTTTGAATTTATTTTGTATGGCCCACTGTGTTCATTCGTATTGTTTAGGACTAGCTGCTTCCAATGGCCTTTTAACAGCAACAAATGGCAGCATTTGCTTTTGCTACTCTTGCATGAACATTATTAAGATAAAATTCCAAGGGATGATTCCAGGCATTTAGAGAGTATTCCGACGGTTTTATTTATGAAAGGTTCCCAAGAAGTGTTAGTAAAACTACTACTTATGGCGTAGCACGTACTGTAGTCCTATTAGCCACTGACCTGGTAAGTGTTGATCTACTAATCCTATATCCTAGCAAATTCATGACAAAGTTATAATATTACACCCTCCAACAAAAATGAAAAAAGGTCGTTAAACACGATCTGGATAACATACGTTTTAAACTAGAAACAAAACGTAGTAAAACTGCATTTACAGTTTTTCATTTCGTGATCATGTTTCCTTTTAAAAGGACTTCAAAGTTTTATAGGATTAAATTTTATAAAATATTTGTTTAATATTTTTACTTGTCCTAGGATAGCAGATGAAAGTGGAGGATCTCCCCTAATTTTTCTATTTTATTATTTTTACATACCAGGAAAAAGAAGGTAAGTTACAAACTTTCAAAACTTTATTCTTAAATATTATTTAAAATTGTCAACAAAATATTTTTATGAGGTTTTCAAACTTTATTTACATCCTTTTATCCTAATATAGCAAAATAAAAAATGGACAAATTACGGGAGTTCCTCGTCTTTCATTTGGAATCACCAGTGGCATCTTGGGACAAGTACAAATATTTCAGAAAGTTTTACAAAATGTATCCTTTAAAACTTTGAAGTCCTTTTAAAAGGAAACAGAATCACGAAATGAAAAACTGTAAATGCAGTTTTATTCCATTTGATCTCTACTTACAGACGTATGTCATCTGGTTCATGTTTGATATTGGCTGTCGGACCACTCCATGTTGTCAGGGCAAGCCTAATTGCCTCCGGTTTTCCATTGTTAAATACACCATCTAAGTCAATGGTTCCCAACCCTTGATGCTCGCCCCACAACAAGCTAATTTTTAAGATTTTTTTGTTAAATAAACTAAAAAAATATTATTTTAGTTTAATTATTTAGTCGACTACTGAAAACTTTTTCTAAAAACTTTGTTTAAACGATGATTTTACCAAAAAGTTTGCTGAACCACAAGTAAATTTTGAATTTTTAAAGAATTTTTCAAAATTTCAAAATTTTTCTTGCGTGTAGGGTTTAACTTAAAAGTGGGGCACGGTGCAAAAGGTTGGGAACCATTAATCTAAGTCAAGAAAGGCAGCCAGATAATACTCCTTGTATACCTGTGACCTCTCGATGTGTCCGCCAAGAGAGTGTTGGCCCGTCTAAACTGATTTAGATTGATCAACATTCTAAGAAATGTTCAGTCTTCAGGAGAAACGAAGAAAGACTAATTGTTGTATAGTCCTTTGGTTTTGTGTGGGATGTGTTCCCTACCTTTAGGATAAAAGATACTTCAGAGGAAATCCATTTCCCAGAGTTGTAGAGAGGGAGGGGCACATTCGCCACTTTATTTTAAGTGCTGTAAAACTTAAACCAGTGGACGTTTTTTTCAGAATTCTTTTTGATTTAAGAAGCTACTTTATTTAGCTTTAAAATGTGTACTCCAAATGGAATTTATTTATTGGCTTCTATATTTTTTAATTTTTAAAGCAACAGAAATCGGCGATACTGCCCCATCCATGGGGCACATGCGCCAAGAGTGTGGGGCACAATCGCCAGGAAATTCAATTTCTAGAAATTTCATAACAATATTTTTTTTCGAAGGAACTATTAAAAAACCATATTTTCATTTATTAAAAAAAAATATGTACCACCCGGGGCGTCATAAGTACCCCATATGGCTGATTCGCCGATGACGAATGTACCCCATGGGGTACTTTCACCGGCGAAAATAGCCTATTTGAAGTAGCGTACGTACACAATGGTGTACATCCGTCGTCGGCTACTGTGCCCCATAGGGTACAATCGCCATGAAACTGTCCCATCTTCAGTCTGGGGAATATGCCCTAGGATGCCGAATATGCGGGGTTCACAAAAAAATAAAAATTTGTACACTTAATTGCCTATTTAAATAAACTCATTGCAGTTATTCTAAATGGATAGTAGCGGTTTACCACTATGAAAAATTTATACTTACTAACAAGGGAAGTCTCTCTGGTGTCACCTTACGATCTTCGTGAAATTTGGATATGTTGTTCAGAACGAAAATTAATTCAACACGTATTTTTTAGTGTCCAAACTCATTTTTGGGGGGGGTCGATTTATTCGGGGGGAAATTGCCCTTTTTTAATTTTTTACTATTTACACCTATTTAGACAAAATTAATATGCCAATATGTAAAATCAGATTAAAGGCATTTAAAATACCTATCTCGTGGTGCTAACAACGGGCCAATGAAGTTAATATTTTTCGACTTATTAACAAAAATGTCCTAAAATTTTGGTATTTTTCTCAATATGACGAAGGTTAGGAAGGATTACGCTGGCGGAAACCAGCGTCCATAGAGGCAACGTGATGGCCCATTATGATTCCTTTAATTATTTTTCCTCTTCTCTGTTAAGTCCTAAGTTGTTCGCCTTATGCGTCCCATTTTGATGCTTTAATAAACGCCAGCAGAGTCCAAGGATTTGTGCCCCGAAGTTCTGATAAATTCTGAAAAATATAAGAACCGAAAATTTTAAATCTTCTAAATGATACGACGAAAAGTTGTACATGTTTGGAAAGGTCTTTGGAAAACATAGATAGGTTTTCCAAAGACCTTTCACTTAGTATGTAACATGACTAGGTTTATTTGCATTATATAGGAGATAAACGAAAAAAAAATGGAAAATGGCATTGTCTTCCCCCCTCCTTTTTAACCCCCAAATTCATATGGGCCCTTTATTTTTTCTGATCTACAAAATAAAACCAATTCCATAAAGATCCGCGGGTGACACTAGGAAGACTTCCCTTGTAAGAGGATTTTTAGTAAAATTGTTATGCTTAGACGCAAAAAAAAAAGTTTGTGTCCGAGAATTAGAAAATTGAAAAAAAAATTCGGGACTTAGAAAACTTTGTAAAACTTGTAAGAATTTTTGTTTTAAATCCCATTGTTAATATTATAATAATTTTTTTTTTGTAAAATTACCTTGGAAATTTTGATATTTACGAAAATAAATTCGTCAAATTACAAGATAAGATGTAAATTTCGTTCGACCAAACACACAAATTGTTGTGTTAAAAAACAAGGAAAACTATCAAATAATGGTAAAATGGGATTTATATACTTAGAAAATTATTGCAGTTACTACATGACGGTCGTTTGTGTAGTAAGTAGTAGTTGTTATTTTCAACTACAATTTTGTTTTTGTATGAAAAATCTCAAACAACTATATTTTGTAGATGTTTTAAAAAATAAATACAAAAAATTACTACATTGTAGTTACAGTTGCTTTATGTAGTTGTTTATGTAAAAAAGTGTCAGATGCAGCAGGAAATATTACCAAACTATTTTACCCATTTTTAGGTCAAGAATTTTTTTTGTTAATAAAAAAAATCCGACAATTTGAGTTACAGTAATGATTAAAAACAACAAAATTTTTTTGTTGGTCTTACCGTAAAATGTAGTGGACGCCTAAACAACAACAAATGTAGTTGTATTATGTGTCATTTGCAGTGGAATTTACCGTCATACTTTTTTGAGTATAGACTTTTGCAAGTAGTCTGCACTCAAAATAATCCTACAGTTAAAAATACAGTAGACGGGTTAGTACTTCAAATTTACTACTTTTTCAGTAATTTACAGTATAAACTTAGTTTTTTTTAGACCTTGGAATTTACTAAATACTGATTTTTTAAATAATTTTTGGTAATAATTTTTAATTTTTAAAAAAAACTTCTGTTAGAAAAAACAACAGCAACAACCAACCACGAATTAATCAATCATGATTTAGTTGATACTTGCTTAACAGCCAACTTAGCGTATCGGTCTAGAGTGATCGTATCTAAGAGGCAGTTAATAGCAAAAAACATTACAGATCATGGGTTCAATCCTTGGCGGCTGCGATCTGTTAATAATTTTCACATATAGAGTTCAATTGACTAATAACTGAAAAAATTTGACTTTTAAAGTTTTTCTAAATATTATAATAACTGGATTATATGAAACTAGTAAAAAACGAACCAGGATGTCTTAAATTTTTTAGAAAAATTAAATTTTTCTTTGACACTTTTCTCAATTCAAAACCATATTTAAACTTAATTTTGACACCCAGAACGGCAAAATTTTAAATATATTTTTTTTAAACGTCCATAGCAAATTTCTATAAAAAAAAATTTAATTTATTTTTTTTTTGTTGAATTTCCGAAATAGCAGCCCTTAAGCTAAATTATTATATTTTTTGAGCTAATTTTTTTATTTAAAAAATTGAGTAAGTTTTCGATTTTTAACCGTTTTTATACCCTCCACTTAGTGATAGAGGGTATATATAAGTTTGTCATTCCGTTTGTAACTCATCGAAATATCGGTCTGGGACCCCATAAAGTATATATATTCATGATGCCCGATCGATTTTAAGACATTCTAGCGATGTCCGTCTGTCCGTCTGTCCGTCTGTCCGTCTGTCCGTCTGTCCGTCTGTCCGTCTGTCTGTCTGTTGAAAATGCTCTCGCGGCCAAAATATTGCACAGAGATGACTGAAACTTAACATATATATTGGAAGTTCTCCCGAGAAGTTTGGTATTGCATTTGAGCGATATCGGTTCAGCGGTTCAAAAGTTATGAACGAAAATGTAAGCACACCTCAAAAATTTCAGTACATTCAACATAACCTAAAAATACAAAATGCTTTAATTCGGCTTCTGGTTGACATATGTGAACATAATTGGACACCAAATGGTATTTAAACAAGTACGAACATATTTTTTGACAAAAAAAAAAAAATCGCGGATTTTTTTTTTACCAAAATTTTTTTTCGCGGAAATTTTTTTCAATTTTTTTTTTTTTTTATTAGTAATTTCCATTTAAATAAAGTTGTTTGCAATAATCTTTTTGAAATTGTGGAGGGTATCACTACATTCGGCAAGGCCGAATTTAACTTTTTTACTTGTTTTTAACTGCGTTAGTAAAAATTGACTAACACGTCGTAGGGCCCTTTAATTCTAACAATTAGTAAAAACAACCAACTTTTAGTGAGGAATACTGTAGGATTTTTATGAGTGTGAATGCTTTTTTTAGTGTAAATATTTTTGATTTTCCATCAAGAAAAAAAAAATATAGGAGTAATCAGAGTAATGCCAGCAAACTCAATTTTTTGAATGCTAAAAAAAATGTTGTGCAAAAAACAATTGTTAAAATTTTAATTTCCGGGTGCTGTTTTTTTCTAAAAGGAGCCAGCTAGGTATTCTCAAATAACTCAGGTAAATATCAAACTTTTTTATTTTTTTGATATTTTTTTTATTTGACTTTTGGAAGACTTTTAAACGAAAGGGGGAGTTACCCAAAGTTAAAGTTTTTCATTCACTCAAAAAAAAACTTTAGTAAAGTTTATTTAAAACTTTTTCCAAAATTACTGCACTCAAAATAATACATTAGTAGATTTACTAATTTTTTTTTGCTAATGCTGGTTAGCTAACTTTTAGCAAATTTTTAGTTGAGATTAGCATGAATATCTTGTAAACAAAAATATATTGTAAACTTCTTTTAGCGCATTAGCAATTTTAAACAAAATTTTAACTATTTTTTTTTGCTAGATTTAAAATTGAGTTGACCAAATTTTTACAAGCTTTTTTGCTAATATAAGCAAAAAGAAATGGTAAATTTATTTTTATTTTCAGAAAACTTTAAATGGCGCTATCTCGGAAACTAAGCCAGATAGAGCAAAATGGAGGCCATTTTTGGTTCTTAGAATCTCCATAGTATCGCCGGTCCTTTTCACATGTGGACCCTAATGGGTTCTAACTTTGGATCCAAAAAAGTTAGCATTCCCGAAAATTTTAAAATGCCCATATCTCGGTAAATATTGCCGACACAACAAAAAGTCCAAAAGCATTTTTGTAGCTCTCAACACGTAGAACAAGACCGCAAAATAATCAAAAGCTCTCCGAGTAATATTTTTAAAGTTATCGAGTTTTGTAATTCTCAAAACCCTGGTGGTCCCCTAAAATCACGTATCTTAAAAACTAAGCAAGGTAGAGCGAAACGGACACAAATTTTGGATCAAAAACTATGACGATTTTTAAGGAACCCAACTAGGTCTAGGCCCATTGGGGTCTGGACCTATCGGGTCTGAACCCAATGGGGTCCTCAAATGTGTATGAACTAAGTTGAAATAAAAAAAAATTCAGTTAACTAATTTTTAGCAAAACGTTTTTGCTAACTTTAGCAAAAAAATTGTGTGTTCAAAATCAGCAAATTTTCTTGTAGGTTTACAAGCTTTTTTGCTAACTTTACAGTGTTTTTTTTTTTTTGAGTGTGGGTTCCGACGATTGACTCTGGTAGAGGAGACCAAAAAAAAGATACACGTGTGTCGGCTAGGGTGCACCAAAAAAACGAAGTTGTTAGATATTGACCGGGAAATGTGAATTTGGGTGTAAAAACATGTCTCACAGAATTTTAGGAAAATTGGATTTTTCAAATCTCCAAAGCAAGTGGCAGACCAAACCAAAAGAGCTGCAAATTTGATAAACGACGCGTCGCGACGTGCAAAAAAGTATTTTAATATTGTGGAGAGTATAATAGAATTAACACAGAAGAACATTTTTATGTCAGAATTTGAAGAAAAAAAAATTTGAAGAAAAAAAATTTTATGAAAAAAAAATTTTATGAAAAAAAAATTGATGACAAAAAAAAATTATGTAAAAAAAATTTATGAAAAACAAAATCTTTTGATGAAAAAAATAAAAAATTAATGGAAAAAAAATAATTATGAAAAAAAAGGAGCTGAAACACTCAAAATATTTTGTAGGCAAAAACAAATGAAAAACACATTTAAAACCAGTGAAAAAACAATTGAAAACCATCCCAGTAATTATTCATTTGTTTTAACAAATGAAAATTATTTACCAGCAGGTGAAATATTATCAAAGTTACAAATCGAATTAACAAATTTTGGTTTTAAGAATATGAAAACAATATTGTCTCTTTTTTTTAGTTGGAAGCTTGTATAGGTGGCGTCCTTCATCATTTTTAAAATTAGACACCAGCCTAAAAACATTATTAAGTTAAAATGTTAATAAAATTTTGATATTATGATTAATAGCTTAATAAAAATATTTTTCGTTTTAAGTATATTATCAGTTTTTTTTAAATCTTTAGTGTCATCACTTGTTTTCATATTTATGTTTTTTTCGACCCATTGTTAATCTGACTGAAGGTGCTACTGTAAAGTAAAAGTTTTTTTTTTGTGCTTCTTGCAACAATAGTTTGTTGTCCAACAATACAAGCAGGTAACTTCAACTCTGTTAACAAATGGCTTCATTTATTTATGTCTTAACTAAAGCTTTACACTATACACAAATAAAATACTTGAGAAATTATATGAACAGAACAAAAAAAACTCCCGACAAGAAATAAAGTTTTATATATTTTTGTTGTGCAACAAGAATTTGTTGCTGCATAAAAACAAAATCAGCAGAAATTTTCATTGTATAAAAAAAAATCAACAACAAAAACAAAATCTTGTTTAGAAAAACTTAGTTTTCTAGACAAAGTTGTTTGATGAAAAAATAATATCATATAAATTAATTAATTTAACAAAGAGGAAAAATTTTTTACCGGGAATTAGTTATGCAAATTATAAAACACTTTATTTCAACTTGTTTTTTACACTTTTCCCAGGAAACGTGGACATGGAACACATAGTGATTTGCATAATTTATCAATGATTACAACAAGGTACTCTAGTTATTCTTTTACTAGTTGTGCTTAAGCTAATCAAGTGTTTTTAATGGATTTTCTAGTGTGACTTAAGTAATTTCCAACTATAACGACTGGCCCCTGAAATAGTTAAACTTCATGCAACAACCATAAAAAATGCAACTATAGTAATTAGTCATAAATGTACAATAAATTACAATAGTTGTGTTAACAATGCATATCTGTAAAAGTTATTTGTAGTTGTAATTTTTCTACCTTTTCAGGTAGTTTTTATTATCTTACTATTTTTTTAATAATGTCTGATCAAGTTGGCTAAAAACAAAGATTCTTCTTTTCTCGTAAATGTTTTTTTTTTTTTTCATTTTGTAAAAATAAACAATACCCTTTTCTACCTTAAACGTTTCCAGACACATTGCAAACAATTTACAATTTAATACATGCAACCAAAAAAGGTAAAATTTTACATCCATTATATAACTCAAGTAGTAAATTATATAGAGCTAAAACACCTCAATTCAACCGAGGAGTTGACCGCACCCCCTAAAAATTTAATGAAATTAAGTACTGATGTTTACTTTAACAAAAAAGAGATTTTGCCACTTTTTCAGGCTTCTGGGCATTCCAGTATTCGAGATATGCGGTCTTGAAAATTAACAAAATCGTATATATTTGACAAAAGTGTTCTGAGATAAATAAAGATAACTGGAAAAGTAATAACAATACAGGTCTCAGTCAGGTTGCAAATAATAGGTAATGAGACAGCCTTTAAAATGGCGTTCCCCAAGATTTTTTTTGAAAAAGGTCAAAGGTCATTGGTTTTAACCTTAATTTTTGGAAAGCTATATCTCAAAAAACGATATTTTTAAGATTTTGGAAAAAATATATGTGGTTAAGAATCACATATACTAATTAAGTTTAAATTTTCAGGATGGAGACTTCATTGGAACTTTTTATATTAATAGAAACATTGTGACAGGAAAGAAAAAGCGGTGTAATTTCCCTTAAAAAAAAAATAGTTTTTTTTTTGTCTTTGAAATTCTGGTACCAAAGTTCATTTTTTTGAATGGTTTTAACGTGCTGAGTCCAAATATGACCTTTGAACTGGCCTATCGCTATTACTTTTCAAGATATATGCACCTAAATTTTTAAAAATAACACAGCAATAGCATTTTAGCAATTTTCACATATTTATATGCAGATATCTCGAAAACTAATAGCGATAGGCCAGTTCAAAGGTCATATTTGGACTCAGCACGTCAAAAACATTCAGAAAAATAAATTTTGGTACCAGAATTTCAAAGACAAAAAAAAATATTTTTTTTTTAAGGGAAATTACACCGCTTTTTCTTTCCTGTCACAACGTTTCTATTAATATAAAAAGTTCCAATGAAGTCTCCATCCTGAAAATTTAAACTTGAGTAGCATAGATGATTCTTAATCACATATATTTTTTCCAAAATTTTAGAAATATCGGTTTTTGAGATATAGCTCTCCAAAAATTAAGGTTAAAACCAATGACCTTTGACCTTTTTCAAAAAAAATCTTGGGAAACGCCATTTTAAAGGCTGTCTTATTACCTATTATTTGCGACCTGACTGAGATGTGTATTGTAATTACTTTTCGAGTTATCTTTATTTATCTCAGAACACTTTTGTCAAATATATACGATTTTGCCAATTTTCAAGACCCCATATCTGGGGAAGAAAAACTACCAGAAGTCCAAAATTTTGGCACTATGCTTTTTTTGTAAGGGCCCAACAATATTCCAAGTTTCATCAAATTCGAAAGGGGTAAGGTCAAAAATGCTACTTTTTTCGGTTGAATTGAGGTGTTTTAACTCTATAGTAGAATAGCAAATGTACTTTGTATTTGTTAAAGATTACAGTGGGACAGAATAAAAAGTAATTGGAGGCCTTATTGGTAGTTGGTAGCATGCTAGCCTATCAGCCAGTGGGTTGTGACTCACGACTCGTGAGCTCGATTCATAGCAGAACCCTTGGTCGAATTCGCCAACGGAACTACAATGTTCATTGTTACCAGTTCGCGGTTAGGTTGAAGTCATTAAAAACGATTTGTAATTAAATGCAAAAAAAAGAATACACTTGATCATAGGATTAAAATAATTAATTAAAAAAAAAATCTGAATTTTTTTAAAAAGTAAATATTTTTTTATTCGAACTACACACAAGTACATCAAATTTGCTTTGTTTGGTTGAGGCTCTAAGAAATTAACCTTCCATTGTTTCATAGTGTTATCGAGCATTCCAAATATCGATTTTCTATAACCGCTATTTCAGGAGGTAGAAAAAGTACCAAAGTACATTTTCTTGCTTTTTCCCAATTAAAATCGGTACCGCCAAAATTTATTTTTTTACAAAAAACTATATGAACATTTAATACAGATCGAAAGGTTTTTTGGAGGATTATCGAAAAGTGTATCGGTCGGTTCCAAATTCGGCTTCGTTAAGTCGTTATTTTCAAATATGTAAAAACTTTAAGGTAGTTTATGTAGAGGGGTACATACGAGCGCCAAAATCGAATGTAACACTGTGCAACACGATTTTGTTCAATTTTGTAAAATTAAAGTATATTAGGAGTAAACCAAGAGTAGACCAAAACGCCTAAAGGTATTTGAAAACTTAGCTCGAGTTCGTTTTTTATGGCCCTCTGAAGTTTTCAAATTTTTTTCAAAGGCGTCTTCAAAACAAAAGTATTAAATCTACCTCTAAGGTAAATAATGTTAAAAGATTTCTTCAGAGAAATTTGATGGCGGTTTTTAGAACATATTAACCCTATAACTCCCATTTTTAGGAGTCCTTTTGGTCCTTTTCTCAAATATTATCATAGAACACCACTTAAACGTGTATTTAAAGAGTTAGAATGTTCTACGAAAATTTTCTGAATCAAATTTCACTAGGGGTTGTTAAAGACCAAAAGTTCGTACAAAAGTGAAAAATGCTCAAAAAGTAAAATTGTAAATAAATTATCACATACTGTTAAATTTTTTTTCATCATGTGAATTAAGTCGAAAAAATTTTATAAATCTGCTTCTGAACTAAATAATGTTAAATGATTTCTTAAGTGAAATTTGATGGTGGTTCGTTTCTAACAATATATTAACCGTCTTTCTTCCACTTTTAGGGGTCATTTTGGTCCTGTTTTCAAATAACCTCAAGATCACCACTAAAGTGTACGTTAAAAGGGTTAAAATGTTCTACAAACATTTTCTTCATCAAATTTTACTAGGGATTGTCAAAAAAAGTTCGCGTGAAGAGTGCAGAATGCTTAGAAACAAAAAGCTGTAAAGTATCTTGGTGGAACACAATTTAACAAATGAGTTAAAACACCTCAATTCAACCGAAAAAAGTAGCATTTTTGACCTTACCTCTTTCGAATTTGATGAAACTTGGAATATTGTTGGGCCCTTACAAAAAAATCATAGTGCCAAAATTTTGGACATCTGGTACTTTTTCTTCCCGAGATATGGGGTCTTGAAAATCGGCATAATCGTATATATTTGACAAAAGTGTTCTGAGATAAATAAAGATAACTCGAAAAGTAATTACAATACTCGTCTCAGTCAGGTCGCAAATAATAGGTTATTAGACAGCCTTTAAAATGGCATTCCCCAAGATTTTTTTTGAAAAAGGTCAAAGGTCATTGGTTTTAGCCTTAATTTTTGGAGAGCTATATCTCAAAAAACGATATTTTTAAAATTTTGGAAAAAATATATGTGATTACGAATCATCTATACTACTTAAGTTTAAATTTTCAGGATGGAGACTTCATTGGAACATTTTATATTAATAGAAACGTTGTGACAGGAAAGAAAAAGCGGCGTAATTTCCCTTAGAAAAAAAAATATTTTTTTTGTCTTCGAAATTCTTGTACCAAAATTCATTTTTCTGAATGTTTTTGACGTGCTGAGTCCAAATATGACCTATTAGTTTTCGAGATATCTGCACACAAATATGTGAAAATTGCTAAAATGCTATTGCTGTGTTTTTTGAAAATTTAGGTGCATATATCTTGAAAAGTAATAGCGATAGCCCAGTTCAAAGGTCATATTTGGACTCAGCACGTCAAAAACATTCAGAAAAATTAATTTTGGTACCAGAATTTCAAAGACAAAAAAAAAATATTTTTTTCTAAGTGAAATTACACTGAAAATTTAAACTTAAGTAATATATGTAATTCTTAACCACATATATTTTTTCCAAAATTTTAAAAATATCGTTTTTTGAGATATAGCTCTCCAAAAATTAAGGTTAAAATCAATGACCTTTGACCTTTTTCAAAAAAAATCTTGGGGAATGCTATTTTAAAGGCTGTTTCATTACCAATTATTTGCAACCTGACTGAGACCTGTATTGTTATTACTTTTCGAGTTATCTTTATTTATCTCAGAACACTTTTGTCAAATATATACGATTTTGTTAATTTTCAAGACCGCATATCTCGAATACTGGAATGACCAGAAGCCTGAAAAATTGGTAAAATCTCTTTTTTGTTAAAGCAAACATCAGTACTTAATTTCTTTAAATTTGGTGGGGGTGCGGTCAACTCCTCGGTTGAATTGAGGTGTTTTAGCTCAAATAACACAGTTCGTCACACTTGTACACATGGACGAGTCTGACAAATTCTGAAAGAAGGACCGAAAACAAAATACACGTGTCTCCCAGTTTTTCTAGATCAATTCGCGTTGTTGCGAAAAACGCCAATAAAGGAGGTTGTATTTTCTGAAGAAGTGTGAAATAAGTCGAAAAATGTATTAAATCTACTTGTGAGCTAAATAATGTTTAAACATGTTTTTAGTGAAATTTAAAGGCGGTTGTTTTTGTAGAACATATTAACCCTTTATCTCCCGTTATTAGGGGTCACTTTTATTCTCATTTCTAATGCTGTCCTAGAAAACCATTATCGCGCATTTAAAGGGTTAAAATGTTCTTTATCAAATTTCACTAGGATTTGTCAAAGGCCAATAATTTGTGTGATGCTAGCAAAATGCTTAAAAAAGTAAAATTGTAAAGTATTTTTGGTGAATTGATCTAGAAAAACTTTGGTCCGGTTCATGTGTACAGCCAAAATTTGGAATTTGTTGGACGCTGTAATAAATAATTATAATAAATAAAACACAATTAACAAAATGATAATTCAAAATTATTCTTTTTTAACCTTTTTTGTGGCGTTATATGAGGATATTCGAAATCAGAACCAAAATGCCCCTTTAAAGTGTAAGATAGAGGGTTAATATAGTCTAAGAAAAGAACCGACATTAAACAGGTAACTCTTATTTTTCTCCTATCATTCCAATATGAAAGTTTCAGTACAATCGGCGGGTGCCCTCCCTTGTTAGTATTTTTTTTTATTAGCAAATGTGGTGACGAAATTCTTAAATTAAAATTTCAAAAGATTATAACTTTGTTGTTTAACAACGGATTGTCTTTTGTTTTTTTTTTTGTTTTGTTTGAAATACATGAGCCTTACCTCTAAGCAAAACAAAAAGATTGGAAATCGGTTTGAAATTAGCTGAGTTACCGCCCATTCAGTTAAAAAAACACACTGTTTTAAACCATTTTCCACACTTTTGTCTTTTTAATTTGATCGTAAATTATTAAAATATATTTTTTTTTATTTTTGTAAAAAAACATCAAAAATATTAAAAGCGATTAAAAAAATTAATGAATAATGCTTAATTTTATGATAAAATGTACCATATATTTTTAATGGCTAGTTTTAACGAGTATTTTTAAGTTTTTGAAACTTTTATTAAACAAAACTACGAATGTGTTTCATATCATTTATTTAATTTATCACACCGTCCGACAACCAATATTAAACATGAACCGGATGATATACGTCTGGAAAATCAGGATAAAAGGATTTAAATGAAGTCATTTGAAAACTTTATCAAAATATTTTGTTGAAAATTTAGCATGATATTTAAGGATACCATTTTGAAAGGACGTAACTAAACTTGTTTTCCTGGCATGTAAAAATAATAATATACAAAAATTAGGCGAGATCCTCCTCTTTTATTTGCTATCACTCGTGGCATCCTAGGACTAGTACAAATATTAAAAAAATATTTTATAAAGTCTAATCCTTCAAAACTTTGAAGTCCTTTTAAAAGGAAACAGGATCACGAAAAGTAAAACTGTAAATGCAGTTTTACTACATTATGTCTCTACTTTCAAACGTATATTATCCAGTTTAACAACTTTTTTTCATTTTTGTCATGAGCATTAATTATTGCCTCAATTTATTTTGGAGCTATTTGAGCTTAGCGGATTTCAAGGAATTTGAAGTTTTAATAATATTTTTTTTAATATTTCAAAAAAATACTTACAACAGCGTTTCCGTCACTAAAAATAATTTTGAAACTCAAAAAAAAAAAAAAAAAAAATCTAATACCAACAAAAAAAAAAATAAAAAAAAGTTGCTCTAATACTTTTTTTTTTTTTGAGTGAAAACTTTTTTAAGCGTAAATTTTTTTTGTTTTTTTGAGTGTAAAATTTTTTTTTATCATTTTTTTATGAATGTACATATATTTTTTTTTTGAGCGACAAAAATACTGTTTTAAGTATTTTTGTAAAAAATATTTTTATAACCTTGCATATTTTATAAATCCGCGAAACTCAATTTTTCAAAAACTGGGCTTAGGAGGCGTGGTCAAATATTGGAAAAATGGTCAAATTTGTGGCGAGTTCCAATATTTGACCACGCCTCCTAAGCCCAGTTTTTGAAAATTTGAAAAACCAAAAACGCAATTTTCTTAATTTCATATAGGGCTATCCAAACAACCTATTCAGAAATTTACGGGATACATGTTTTCCTGTAGCGGGACATTTGGTGTGGAATGCCTCATATATTAAACAAAATCAAAATATAGTAAATCCGTTGTAAAACAAAAAGTTAAAATTTGTTTAAGTTTTAGTTTAAGAAGTTAAGATCTTGAAAAACTATAAGTATTTCCGTACTCTAAGGACTTCAACCGAGTTATTTTCGTCTATCTAATTAGTGTTTTGCCACCACTTCACTAAATGTGTGAATGATGTATAGGTGTATTCGCGAACTCCTACACCAACCATAGTCACTGACACAGTTAAGCCCACTGTTCTTTACAAGTAAAATTTTTGTAAAGCAGCACACACACACACATTAAAGCTTTTCCTTTTTCTTATAGCCTTTAGCAAAAATATTGTACCATTTGCTTTTTAACCAATCTTTCTTTATAGTTCTTATGTATTTTTCAGAGGTTGTTGTTGTTTTTGTAGTTGTTATTTGTCGTTGTATATGGGAAATGTTCTATAGAATACTTAGTGTTGTACCTTTACGTATTTTAGTACATTTTACTTTGAAACTTATAATCATAAATTTCACAAACAGCTCGACTTTGTTAAGCTAAACTCTTGTTGTTGTATTCTCATATTGTATTCTGTAGCAGCAAGAGCAGCAATAATAGCAGCAACTACAAAAAAAAAGTAAAACGAGGAGGAAATAATGCATTGTAATGCATGGGTGCGTAAAAAAACTAAAGGGTGTGTTAATATATTGTACAATACAACTCAATATACAATGTGATAGAAAAGCTTTTTTTTTTTTGTGTTGTGTTGTGTTATGTTATATTGTAGCTCGAGGTCACACTTATTTACGAGTCAATACGGGGATATCGTAAAAGTAACAGTTTTCAAAAAAAATAAAAGCAACCCGAGTAAAAATTTTAAGGATCATTATTGATACTAAAAATTAATTGCTTAGATCAGTTTTAATCGGCCAGATACAATTTCATCAAAAAAATAAGGTTTTCTAATTATATAAACCAGTCCAATTAAAACTGCTCTGATCTTAGCGATCCATTTTTCGGATCAGTTCTGATCTTTGAAATCTCGATTCAATACTGATCTAAGTCGGATCAGTACTGATCATTCAAATCGCGGATCAGATGTGGTATATAAGAATATACACAGTCAAACTCGGTTGTAACGAACTCGGCTATAACGAATTGTCGGTTATAACGAACTAATTCTAAAGTCCCGACGTTTTAGCATCAGTTTTCACACAAAATACTTCTTTTATAACGAACTCGGTTATAACGAATCCTCGGTTAAAACGAACTGCTTAGTATGTTCCCATGAACACAATTTCATGTATATTTACCTTTTTATAACGAACTCCCAAAAATATTTTTCAATATGTGGCAATAATGTTTATCCAGCTAACAAAAGGTTGGAATTTTTTGGTTTATATTATAATTTTGATAAAATTCATTTAAATTTTTAATGATTTCTTCTCAATAAGTAGTTTATTTGCGAAAAAAAACATAAAATAAAATAAAATTGGATATATTTTTTTGGAAATAAAGCTAGGTTGATAAAAAAATATACCCCGCTTATAGCGAGTTCGTTATAACCGGGTTCGACTGTATTAAAAATGCCTGCGAATTTTGTACTCTTTCCCAAAACATTAAATCATGATAATGTTTTGCGGAAGATTTGGGTGTACTTGCCATAGCAAAGTTTTTATAATGTTATATTACTTTGCTATTCCATGCAAAACGAATTGAAATATCAGTCGAGGACCCCATTAAAAAACCAAAAGAGCTGTACATTTCGTAAGTGAGTGCAAAAATAAGTGCAAACAAGTAAAAAAGTTAAATTCGGCCTTGCCGAATGTAGTGATACCCTCCACAATTTCAGAAAGATTATTGCAAACAACTTTATTTAAAAGGAAATTACTTTTGAAAAAAAAAAAATATTAAAAAAAATTTCCGCAAAAAAAATTTTGGTAAAAAAAATCCGCGATTTTTTTCTTTTTTTGTCAAAAAATATGTTCGTACTTTTTTAAATACCATTTGGTGTTCAATTATGTTAACATATGTCAACCAGAAGCCGAATTAAAGCATTATGTATTTTTAGGTTATGTTGAATGTACTGAAATTTTTGAGGTGTGCTTACATTTTCGTTCATAACTTTTGAACCGCTGAACCGCTATCGCTCAAATGCAATACCAAACATCTGGGGAGAACTTCCAATATATGAGGCATTCCACACCAAATGTCCAGCGAAAAAAACACGTGTACCATAAACTTCTGAATAGCTTGTATGGATAGCCCTATATGGAACTTAGAAAATTGCGTTTTCGGTTTTTCAATTTTTCAAAAACTGGGCTTAGGAGGCGTGGTCAAATATTGGAAAAATGGTCAAATTTGTGGCGAGTTACCTTGATTAAATATTTATCACATTAAAACGAAATGCACCACAATCTTAAAAATTTGCATTCTTATATAGTTTCGTATGGGCTATCGAATAAAATTTTTTTCCAAGAAAAATTTTCAGAACCCGTTCTGAAATTTTCCATTTTTTAAAAAAGTCAATTTATCAAAAATCCTGCCACTTTTTTTTTTCTTTTTTTAAATTTTTTTTTTAAAGTTTAGATGTTTGTCCATCCACACAAAAAAAATCAGAAATGTATTTTTCGTTTTTTTCGAGAAAATCGCATTTGAATTTTAAATTTCATAACAATTTTGTAATTTGCTTGTATTTTCTTGTGTCAACAGAGCGTATGACGAATATTTATGAAATTAATATTACTCATTCGCAACTTTAAAACAAAGAAATACAAGCAAATAACAAAATTGTTATGAAATTTAAAGTTCAAATGCGATTTTCTCGAAAAAAAAAATGAACGTGTTTCTGATTTTTTTTGTGTGGATGGACAAACATCTAAACTTTTAAAAAAATAAATAAAAAAGAAAAAAAAAAAATGGCCGGATTTTTGATAAATTTACTTGTTTAAAAAATGGAAAATTTCAGAACGGGTTCTGAAAATTTTCCAAAACAAAAATTTTAATCGATAGCCCATACAAAACTATATAAGAACGTAAATTTTTGACATTGTGGTGCATTCCGTATTAATGTGATAAATATTTAATCAAGGCAACTCGCCAAAAATTTTACCATTTTTCCAATATTTGACCACGCCTCCTAAGCCCAGTTTTCGAAAATTTGAAAAACCAAAAACGCAATTTTCTTAGTTACATA
Organism: Pegoplata infirma; assembly: GCA_963921195.1. Taxonomy (NCBI): domain Eukaryota; kingdom Metazoa; phylum Arthropoda; class Insecta; order Diptera; family Anthomyiidae; genus Pegoplata; species Pegoplata infirma. Next base: position 53,125,287 of record OY992536.1, on the reverse strand, counting down.
TAGGGCTATCCAAACAACCTGTTCAGAAATTTACGGGACACATGTTTTTCTGTAGCGGGACATTTGGTGTGGAATGCCTCATATATGTTAAGTTTCAGTCATCTCTGTGCAATATTTTGTCCGCGAGAGCATTTTCCACAGACAGACAGACAGACAGACAGACAGACGGACAGACGGACAGACGGACAGACGGACAGACGGACAGACGGACAGACGGACAGACGGACAGACGGACAGACGGACAGACGGACAGACGGACATCGCTAGAATGTCTTAAAATCGATCGGGCATCATAAATATATATACTTTATGGGGTCCCAGACCGATATTTCGATGAGTTACAAACGGAATGACAAATTTATATATACCCTCTATCACTAAGTGGAGGGTATAAAAAGTGTTTTTACATTTTGCAGAGTATAAAAGATTCGGCACCAAAGAATATAACACTCTCACTTGTTTAATGTACATTTGATAAACAAATAGAAAATTTATATGCGAAAACTTAGACTTGGTGAAAAAGTAGTTTCGGTAAAAAAAAAAGATTTTTTTTTCACGAAAAACAAAATCAAGTAAAAAAAAATTTAGTTAACCCAAAATTTTTGGTGAAAAAAAATTTTGATGAAAAAAAGTTTTTGATGAAAAGAAAAATTTTTTGATGTAACAAAAAATTGATGAAAAAAAATTTTTGGTGAGAAAAAAATTGATAATAAAAAATTTGATAAAAAAATTTGATGAAAAAAAAATATGATAAAAAAATTTATGAAAAAAAAATTTTGAAAAAATAAAAATTGATGGAAAAAAAATTAATGAAAAAAAATTGTTGAAAAAAAAAAATTTTATTAAAAAAAAAATGATGAAAAAATAAAATTTGATAAAAAAAAAAATTATAAAAAAATGACAAAAAAGTTTGATGAAAAAATAAAAATTTTATGAAAAAAAAAAAATTGATGAAAAAAAAAAATTGATGAACAAAAAAATTTGATAAAAAAAAATGATGAAAAAAAAAGTTTGATAAAAAAAAATATTTTATGAAAAAAAAAATTTTATGAAAAAAAAAAGTTTGATTAAAAAAAAAAATTTATGAAAAAAAAAATTGATGTATAAAAAATTGATGAAAAAAAAAAATTGTGGAAAGTTTTTTTTTTTTTTAAAATAATTATGTTACTTTTTATTCACCAGCTGGTGAAAAACGGTTTTATTCACCACGAGGTGAATTATTATCCAAGTTACAAACCCAAGTTATTTAATATATATGGTTTTGAATTGAGAAAAGTGTGAAAGAAAAATTTAAATTTTTCTAAAAATTTAGACATCCTGGTTTGTTTCTTACTAGTTTCATATTATCCAGTTATAATAATCTTCAGAAAAACTTTTAATGTCAAGTTAATTTAGTTAATAGTCAATAAAGCTCTATATGTGAAAATTATTAACAGATCGCAGCCGACAAGGATTGAACACATCATCATCTGTAATACATTGCTATTATTTAAATTTTTGGTTTTAAGAAAATGAAAATAGTAATTCTTGTTTTCTTTGTCGTTAATTGTTAGCTTATATAGTCAAACTGAGGTGGCGTCCTGCAACTTTTTTAAAATTAGACACCAGCCTAAAAACATTATCATGAAAAAAAATTCGGGAACTTATTCGATTTCTGTCTATAGATCATTGTCAACTTAGCTTACGAGCGTTTATTGACAAAAATTGACATATTACAGACATTTTCTTTAAGAAAAATATGTATCAAAATGAGACTCGCGATTTTTTATTTATCCCCAAATATCCGTATACTTTCTTATCACAGTATTCATGTTGCTATAACGGCAACAGGATGTGTACACGGAAACACAACATTGAGCTTAGTTGTGTTGAGCTTAGCTGACTTGAGTGGTAAAGGCCAAGCTGCTTGCATTGTAAAAACCAAAGTAGTATGGAAGATCTACGACTAGTAGATGTTAGTTTATTTTTTTCTTTAAAAAGCATTTACTTATTTAGCCTTAAGTAATGTTAAGATATAAGATTTTAATATGTCGAAAAGTGCTAAGAAAAATAAAATTATTACATAATATATTGAGTAGTTTAAGATAGCAAAAAAAAATGGCAAACATTATTAAATGATTTTAACACTTATAAAAACTGATATTGATTTTATAGCTTTAGAAGTAAAATAAATAAATAAAAAATCAGAAAAAAAAGTGGAATATAAAAAAAAATTTAAAAAAAAATATGTTGGAGCTTTGTGCGAGAAAATATAGGTCAATAATTTTTTATGAATTCATAATAAATTCTTATTTTATATGATAAATTTTTAACCCTTATTTATAATTATAAGGCTTAATAATGAACACTTGGGGGGGGGGGGGGGGGAGGGATGGGTGGTCTCTGTAGGTTAGCCCCATACTATTATGAAATATTGCACGAAAACACCTTATGAAATGGAAGTAAGTAGTTAATAGGTTCAGAAATAATGTTTAGTGGTAAAAATTAATGAGGGTCGGACTCACTGTTTACCCCTCTAGGAGACTACCTTGGAGCAGTAGGAGCGGATTTTTTAAAAAAAGGTGTAAAAATAAAAAGCAATGTATGGTGACTGAAGGGTTAAGGGTTGACGATAGAGGGCAAGTATGTTCTGAAAAAATGTTGGGATTGAAAAACTATTGGGGTTCGGTCATACATTTGACTCCTCCAGAGCCACCCTTAAGATAGTTAGAGGCAGGAGAAATTTAATCATTGTAATATTTGTTTTTAAGACCCCTTTGAATTTGGAGATTGGGCTAAGGTATGTTTGGAAAAAATTTAAGGAAGGGTAAATTGAAAGGATCGTTCTTATATTTTATTCCTTTTTAGGCGACTCCGGGACAGTTGTGAGGCTTTGTTCTGGGCATGTAGGTGTAAAAATTCACAAAAAGCCCTAAGGGGGTTCCATACGAAAACAAAATTTTTATAAAAAATTGCTTCTACCGCAACAACTTTCCCAAGAGTGCCTCTAGAAGAGTTAAATCTGTTTTGACCCTCCATATATTTAAAAATAGTTTTGTTTAATATGCAATATTTTTAGTTACCCAATAAGCACTTTTAAAATTCAAGTGCAAATCAAGTATAAATCAAGTGTAAATCAAGCCCTAAATTCCAGCCCCTGCTTGATTTATACTTGAATTACACTTGAATTCAATAGCATTCTCCAGCAAAACGGATACTTGAATTCAAGCACTGTTTTTACACTTGAAAACCAGTGAAAAGGCTGTAAAAACAGGTCTTGAATTCCAGTGTCCGTTTTGCTGGAGTATGCTATTGAATTCAAGTGTAATTCAAGTATAAATCAAGCAGGGGCTGGAATTTAGGGCTTGATTTACACTTGTTCTATACTTAATTTGCACTTGAATTTTAAAATTGCTTATTGGGTAGGCTTATTTTATTTTTTTAATAAAACTTTTCTGGTATTTTACACTTTTTTCAACAAGCTGAGCACCCATTTAACCTTTACCTGTCGAGGTGGTGGTAAATTTTATCCTCTCGTTAAATTTTTTGGAATTACTCTTTTTCATTGCGCTCTATTAATTCAATCCTCTTAGTATCTTCATATATCGCAATCCTTATTATTTAGTTGTTTTTTTGCTGAGCTCGACTTACAAGGAAGGTCTTTCAGAGGGCACCCACCAATTAGCCTGAAACTTGCATATGGGAATGAGGGGAAAAAAATAAAAGTTACTTGTTTTTTCTAAGCTGCCCAATCTCAAATTTACAAAATGGCTGCAACCTTATGAAAAAACGTTCTATTCCGGGAAAATCCGAATAAAATTCTAACTAGCAGGATTTTCGCCAAACGCAAAAATACTGTTCAGCTTAATTTTAATAGAGAATATGTGATTTTGGCGGTCGTTCGTATACACCTCTTCATATAAACTACCACGAAGTCATTACATTTTTGAAAATATGGCCTTAACGAAGCCGAATTCGGACACGGCCTATACGCCATTGAATAGGCCCAAAAACCTTTCGATCTGTCTAAAATGTTCATATTGTTTTATTTGAAGAAATTAAAAATCCTTAAAAACCTTAAAAATCCCGTTGACAAGCTTAATTTGTTTTCTTCTTCTTATATGAAAATTTGAGGACAATCGGTGGGTGTGAAAGACCTTCCTTGTTAGTCGTTCCGTATGTAACACAAAAAAATATCGGTCGGGAACCTCATAAAGTCAGCATATTATCCATGATCGATTGTAAAGCATTCTACGAATGTACGCCCGTCTGTATAAAACACGATCAGCTGGTTCGTTCATCCGTCTGTATACACTCAAAAAAAAAACTGTAATGTTAGCAAAAAAAGCTTGTAAACATACAAGAAAATTTGCTGATTTTGAACCCACAATTTTTTTGCTAAAGTTAGCAAAAATGTTTTGCCAATAATTAGTTAACTATTTTTTTTTTTTTTAATTAGTTCATACACATCTGAGGACCCCATTGGGTTCGGACCCGATAGGTCCAGACCCCGATGGGCCTAGACCTAGTTGGGTTCCTTAAAAATCGTCATAGTTTTTGATCCAAAATTTGTGTCCGTTTCGCTCTACCTTGCTTTGTTTTTGAGATACGTGATTATAGGGGACCACTGGGGTCTTGAGAATTAAAAGTTAGGTCCCATTAGGGTCCACACATGTGAAGAGGGCCCGCGAAAGTATGGCGATTCGAAGAACCAAAAATGCCCTCCATTTTGCTCTATCTGGCTTAGTTTCCGAGATAGCGCCATTTTAAGTTTTCTGAAAATAAAAAAAAAAATTACCATATATTTTGCTAATATTAGCAAAAAATCTTGTAAAAATGTTGTCAACTCAATTTCAAATTTAGCAAAAGAAATTAGTTCAAAGTTTGTTTAAAATTGCTAATGCGCTAAATGAAGTTTACAAGATATTTTTGCTAACATGCTAATCTCAACTAAAAATTTGCTAATAGTTAGCTAACTAGCGTTAGAAAAAAAAAATTAGTAAATCTACTAACGTATTTTTTTGAGTGTACATTTGACTCCTCCAGAGCCACCCTTAAGATAGTTAGAGGTAGGAGAAATTTAATCATTGTAATATTTGTTTTTAAGACCCCTTTGAATTTGGAGATTGGGCTTAGGTATGTTTGGAAAAAATTTAAGGAAGGGTAAATCGACTTTTTAGGCGACTCCGGGACAGTTGTGAGGCTTTGTTCTGCGCATGTAGGTGTAAAAATTCACAAAAAGCCCAAACAATAAACTGATGTTGCCAAAAACGAGGTAGTTTGAAAATTTTTTACCCTAACTTTTTTCCAAACATGCCTAAACCAACCTTTGACAAACACAATTTTTTTTAATTTTTTCTTGGTGTTTTTCTTTTAATCTCATGGCAGGCTAGTCTGTTGACAAAAAAAGAAATAAATAGAAATACTGCCAAATGTCGCTCTTGTGAGCATTTCACTTTAACTATGCGTTTCTGTAGTGTGAAGAACATAAAATAAAGTAAATGAAAGATTAAAAGATCATTGTTGGTCTCTAAAAAAAAGCTTTTCTGCATACGTCACATACAAACCTACTGTGAGTTAGACAAACTACGTTTCGCCACTGATGTTTGTATACCGACAATAGCCTAAGCAATTAGGTGTCGGAGTAATAAACCACGACTAAATTAGAAGCACAGGTTCGAATCTCATGACAGGCTAGTCTGATGATAAAACAACATATAAAGAATTTTTATAGCAAATATAAAATAATCAATTTAACGTAATTGCCCACTAAAGACGTAGAAGTGGCTACAGAAGCCATGGTCTAGGGTAAATCCACATTTTATTTAATCTTAAGAAGACACAAATTTCTTCTTCAGTAAAAAACACAAACAAACATTTTTAAATCAGAAGAAGTTCAAAGTACTGTGCTTAGAGCCAGGGGATTATATTATGTATTTTTTTTTTGGACCGGTTTTGTGTGCTTGGATATAAAGAGTTAAATTAAATTATTATAAAACTATTGTACTACATAAGTGAAAAAAGCTTACAAGGGAAGTATCTCAACCCTTATGAACCGATTTGCCTGAAACTTAAAATATATATTAAAGAGACGATTTTAAGGTTGGGGTGTCTCGGCTTATCGGCCATATCAGTGTTTCAAAATTTCGTTGTCCCCTTATGAAACAATGTGGACCTCCTTGAAAATTTCGATAACTCCCGAACTAATAGTAATATCCTCTAGAGCGAAAACAAGTGTCAACTTAAATTTAATAAAGATTATTTCGTATTCATATGGATATCGTAGGTATATGTCTTCATATAAATACCCCACAAAATTTACACATTTTTGTGAAAAAAGTATTTAACGAAGCCAAACTTTTACAAGGTTATGTCACCCTTGAATAGGCATTAAAAAAACCTTTCTTCTCATATGTAAACATCATATAGTTTCTTAGAAAGAAATTGCTGAAAAATCCAAAAAAACGATTTTTTCGCCAATTTTTGACCGATGTTTTGAACCCCTAAATCCCCGATATGGCCGATAAGCCGAGACACCCCAACCTTAGAATTGTCTCCTTAATAAATATTTTACGTTTCATGTAAATCGGTTCATAAGTGTTGAGATACTTCCCTTGTTAGTAAATGAATTTGTAAAAATTTATTGCGAGGGGAAGGTATCCAACCACTACTTTCGCTAATCTCCCTTCCTCGTCGAATTTCGTCGAACTCCTGGCAAATTATGGTTCGTTTTGGTCTAAAAACTCTATGTTTTAATTTTAAGCCAAATCGGACAAAATAAACCCGTGGTTTGGGCGGTTAAAGTTTAATTGTTTTCCCATACAAACTAAATTTGTTTTTTTTTCGATTTTTTAATTTTTTTTGTTTGTTAGTTTGCTTGATTAGCTAATTACCGACTTAAAACTTCATTTTGATGTGATAAACCCTTCCCTTGTGTTTCTTCTCTAACAATTTTTATTTATTTTTTTTTTAGTTTTGTCTTGATAGAATTTTAGCTGAGATTTTGCTTTTAATGATAGATATCCACAAAAAAATATTATTCCTATCTGTGACATCTTTATCGTGTTCTGAAATGGATCAAAAAAACGACAAAAAATTAGTTTTTACCCATTTTTCATTATTTATGTTTTATCACAAAAAACTGCTTTTGTCGATTACTTGTGCAAAATATCGTTCGTTTTGGTGTAAAACGTCTATTTTTTAATTTTTAGCCAAATCGAACAATTTTAACCAGTTCCCCTGAGGGTTGAGGGTTCTTGTAGAAACAAAAAATATAATTTTTAGGGAAACATTTTAAAATTGTGAGATTTTGCTAAAAACGTTAATGTAAATATAGAGTTTTTATACCAAAACGAACCATAATTTTCCCGGCAATCAATAAAATTCGACAAAAGTAATTTATTGTGCTAATATATAAAATGTGAAAAAAATTAAAAATTAATATATTTTAGTGCACGATAAAGATGTCACAGATAGGAATAAAATTTTTTCGTGGACATGTATCATTAAAAGCAACATCGCACCTGAAATCCTTTTAAATCAAAACAAAAAAATAAAAAATTTTAGTGTGGACCGATAGTCCTTAATTTTTTTTATTTTTTTAACTCAATTTTGAAGTGGAAGGGTATATCCCACTAAAATTAAATTTTTAGTCGTTTATAAGATAATCAATCAAAATAATAAACAACCCGTGTAAAAAAAAAAACTTTTTAAATCTAATTTGATCTCAAAATTGGCTGTATCAAGTTGGATCAGATATTGATCTAATTGTATTATTTTAGACACACAAATATAAAAAATGATACAATTAGATCCGAATTTTGGTCACATCCAATTAAATCCACTTGATCTTATTTTATATGAATTAGTATAGATTTATATAATTACATAAAGTCAGATATATTTATGTATAGCCTCAGATAAGAAAATGGAGCCGCAATAAATCTTAGATAAAATTAGATCTGAACATATAAAAAGTCATATATAATTTAATATGATTATATCAAATTGTATATCATTATATCAAAACTTTTTTACTAGGGAAACAAAAAATAAATAAATAAAAAATTGAAAAAATTGTTTTTTGATTGAACTTTTTTTTTTTTTTTTTTTGGCAAGACTTTAACCCCCCCAAAGGCATGGGTTAGTTTTGTCTTAAAATTTAAACAAAAAGCCTTTAGACCAAAACGAAACAGGCGATCGACGAAATTCGAAAAATGCCATTATTCGTGCCCCCTAATGCATGTGTTTAGATTGTTGTCCTTATCCAGGCATGACCCAAATTCATTGTTATATGAAAATACCACTTTTTCATAATTGTTAAAGTTCGATGCCCCGTAAGATGATAGAAATATCAAAAACATATATTATTTATATGCATAATACTCTGCATATAGCTTGTTGTATTACAAGATTTAACAATTCAATAACCTTTTACAAAACACAGAATTTGAAAGAAAAAATAAGAAATATGTTTTTTTTTTTTTGTTAAATATATACAATTACACCAATAACTTGTTATAAAAAATTGGCAACTTGATATTGCTTCTGTTTGTGACCAAATATGGTCTGATCATATGCCAGTATGTTTAGACTTGAAATTAACAATCCAAAATAATCTCACTAAACCGCAACAACTACTACCTAAACTACAATGGAAAGATGAAATGGGCGCACAATACAACCAAAAAGTACTTACTAACTTAATGATAATGAAAGAACAAAAGGATGAGTTTGAACTAAAGGACGTTATTAACGTCCTTTAGTTTTTCTGCAAAGAAAAATAATACATCTAATAAAGTTTTCACGTCAATAAACAAATGGTTTGACTGGAAATGTTTTAAAGCGAGAAATCATTCATTTGAGCTACTGAAAGATTATAAAGAAAATATGGATCCTGAAACTAAAAACAAGTATCTGAAGGCAAATCAAATGTTTAAAAGCATATGTAAAGAAAGAAAAGAGAAATACTATAGAGAGCTGGAGTTTAAACTAAATGAAGTAAAAGACAGTAAATCATGGTGGAAATTAGCGAATGAAATTAGAAATAAAGACTTTCATGAACTACCCAATATATCGACATTCGAATTTCAAAACTATTTCGTTACATTACTAAACCCGCTTCAAACAGCAAATGATGTACATTATGCAGCCTTGTATCAAACAGATTACTTTTTGGATCGAAATATAGAAGTAAATGAAGTTTATCAAGTACTCTCAAAAGCAAAACTCTACAAAGCCCCCGGTGAAGATAGGATTCCGTACGAGTTTTTTAAGAACGCACCGAATGAACTTATTGTAGAAATGACAAACGCATACAATACCCTATTTAACAACATGGAAGTAGATGAAACGTTTACAACCAGCGTAATCTTTCCAATTTTTAAAAAAGGTGATATAAACCAGCCATGCAATTATAGAGGCATTTCGTTTATGAATTGTATTGCAAAAATCTTAATGGGTGTAATAACGGAAAGGATGTATAGCTGGGTATATCAACATAATATTATTACCGAATACCAAGCGGGATTTAGAAAAGACTATTCTACAGTAGATAACATTTATAACCTAACGACAATAGTTCATTTAAAGTTTGAAGAAAAAAAAAAAGTGTACGCGTTTTTTGTTGACTTCACTGCTGCCTTTGATAAAGTTGTAAGAAAGTCCCTAATGTTCAAACTGCATGCCATAGGTGTATCAACAAAAATGGTTCGTTTTATCGAAAACTTATACCTAAACACTTGTTCCACGGTTTGGAATGGAACAGAATTATCTGATAAATTTGAAACTGTTTCAGGAGTTAAGCAAGGGTGTCTACTGTCCCCTTTGCTTTTCTCCCTGTATATAAATGACTTGCATGAAGAACTTGGAGGTGGACTTTACATTGGGAATATGAATGTAAGATTGCTTTTATATGCGGATGATATAGTGTCAGATGATGTTAAAGTACTACAGATGATGTTAAAGTACTACAGATGATGTTAAAGTACTACAGAAAATGATAAACAACCTAGAAACTTACTGCAGTTATTGGAATTTAGAAGTAAATTTGGCAAAATCAAAAAAAATGGTATTTAAAAATGGCGGACGTTTGGCCAGCAATGAGAAATGGTTATACTTTGGAAGAGAAATTGAAATAGTCTCGGAATATTGTTACCTTGGTATGATTATAACTCCAAAATGTGTCTTCACAAGGCATGTAGAAAAGAGGAACAATGTTGCGAAATCCTTCCTCAATTCAACATGGAGTAGCTTTTTAAGTAAAAGAGATATCGCATTTGGAACTAAAATGCACCTTTTTAATTCTGTTTGCAGGTCAGTACAATCATACGGTGCACAAGTATGGGGGCATTCTCATTTTGAAGAAGTGGATAAGCTCCAAAGATATTTCATAAAACGTATTCTAAATTTACCGAAATTCGCTCCCAACTACGCTCTCCTTCTCGAGTCTGGAATGAACGATGGCCATTTACTTATGCTAAACCTTCACATGCAATACATAAAACGCACCCTCTTTCATTATCAAGACTCTCGTCTACCTTACCAATTAAGTAGACTTGTGTTGGAACATAATATATCCTGGGTGAAATGTTTAAATACGATTGGCGTAGAGTTCAACATATCGTGGTCAACAAATATTACTTTAAGGGAATGGAATGAAAACCAAGCACTGCTTTTAAATTGTTTAGAAAATAAATATCACCAAAGTCGATTAACTCGAGCAAGTCAAACAGAATCCATTTACAAGAAAATAGATACCTCAGTGGCACACCTTTATTTCCACTGCAACAATTATCAGTCGAGTATCATGTGGATATTTAAGGCTCGATGTGATCTAATAGAATTAAATGGTTCTCATTTCTCGAGGAAAGTTGTTAAATATTGTTCATTGTGTAATAAAAAGGAGATTGAAGATTTACATCATTTTATTGGAAGGTGTCCTATATTAAATAACTTTCGACGACATTGGTTCCAAAAAATAACAATATCAGAAAATGAGCTCATTACAATTTTAAATGGTGAAGATAATTGGGAAAAACTAGTTAAATATTTAATCAATGCTTTGGCGTATAGAAAAACCTTAATTATTGAATACAACACTTAATTTTTACAAACACAAAACATAATATTTATATACATATATACATATGTTTATAAAATCTCTTTTCCGGCTAACGACAAAGTCAACGCCGTACATTCTTGTAAGTTTTATGATGTAATTTGAAAAAAAAACATTATTGAATAAAGAATTCTTACTACTACTACTACTACTATTGCTTCTGTTTTATATATTTTCAGATTGGAAAAATATCTGTATATTACTTCGTAAATATCAAAATGTCATTTTCCATGTAAATCGAGGTATAAGTGTACTTTCATCTTAGACAGTTCATTCAATTTAAAAAATTGTGCATGAAATTTTAGCATACTTTAGGGGATTTTATATTTGTTTACTTATTTTCCAATTTTAAAATGGGTTTTCTATTGTTTACTATTTTTGTTATTTTTTCACATTATTAGCTTTGAAAGACAAGAAGATACATTGATGTATTTCAAAAACAGACATAAAAATGTCTGGCCACTATTGATACAATTTTAATGTAAGTACATATTCCTTGGCTAAATCAATTCAAACTCTATAGATTTTACTATATTTTTATTAAAGTTTACATAGTACATTTGAGACTCATCAAATCAAACATACTCTCCTAAAATTACACTGTGCAACAAATTCAGGTCAGCAAAAGTTAGGACGATTCTGAGAGTGAGGGATGAAAATGCAGGCTTAATTAGAAGACCCGTATCGCGGCGTTTGTTTATGTTAGTTCGAATTTTTTTTTAATAGACCTTCGAACTTTGCAGTTAAATACCGATTTTCAGCATATTGTTTATATGATTTTTTGGCTATAACTCGTCGACTAATTGATAGTTTTTCAATCTGTAAAAGCCAAATTATTGCTAGAGACCTGTTTATGAATTAAAAATTGATTTAGAAAATCAATTTTACATCTAGGCTGTAGTGATGCGGAATTTAACTCCCTTTGGGTTAAATTCCAAATCAGGACACACATTTTGCACTTCGGGTTCATCTATAGGAGCCCAAATTTGGACACGGCAAACTCCTACGACTATTTAGACTCCGTTTCCGATTCCATTACGGGAATCCTTGTGGTCTGTCCGAGTAGTGAAATAGTCGTTGCCGGGGACTTCAACGTGCACAATTCGTCATGGCTGCGCCATTCTAGTCATACGACTCCCGAGGGCTTATATGTTGAGCTCTTCGCTGCACACAATCACATTGTGCAACTAGTGAATGAACCAACACATATTCCGTATGTTGAAGGGCAGTTTCGTAATACTCTCGACCTTTTTCTCACTTCGCATCCTGACAAATACGAAGTTGAGCTACTTGCGCCTCTCGGAAACTCGGATCATAACATCATTTCTGCGTCCTTTTCATTTTCGGAACTTCGTAGTACTTCAAAACCAGCAACGAAGCGCTCTATTTTTTTATATGAAAAGGCTCGTTGGGCTGAGCTTAACGATTTCTTTCAGCATTTCAACTGGAAACTTTGCTTTCTGGATGACAATGTTAACGCTGCGGCAGAAATGATAGTGAATGTAATAATGCTGGGAATGAAATTATTCATTCCATCGAAGCAAATTTCGACTAAACCTAAACATAAGTGCTGGTTTAATCAGACGTGCCGGAATGCAGTCAGATCCAGAGAGGATACGTTCAGTAATTGGCGTAATGACAAAAACCCAGTTACTGACGCGTTACGCAAACAGGCGAGAAATGAATGTGCCAGAGTACTCAGACGTGAAAAGCTTCTTTACGAACAACGTCTGCGTGCTAAGGTCCTTGCTGCTCCGCGGGGTAGTAAGACCTTTTGGTCATTTGTTAAAAGGGTAAAGAATAATACTAGTTCATCCATTCCAACCCTTATAATGAATGACCAAATATTCACTGACCCGGTTGATAAAGCCAACCTTTTTGCTGACATGTTTGCAAGGAATTCATACTTGCCGGAAAGCCATCAACCACCGCCCGAACTCGAAAGGGTTTCCGTTACTATGTCTAAGATATTTTTTCGAGCGCGTGCAGTTAAAAGGGTTCTTGAAGATCTCAACATAAATAAGTCCCCGGGGCCGGATGGTATTACGGCTGTAGTACTGAAGAAGTGTGCATTGTCGTTGTCTCGTCCTTTGGCAACGCTATTTAGCTACTCGTACCGAGTAGGAGTTTTTCCCTCTTGCTGGAAGGTGGCTAACGTCCAGCCAATCCCGAAAAAGGGTGAGGCTACAAACCCTGAAAACTACCGTCCAATAGCAATTTGCTCTACGCTCTCGAAAGTCATGGAGAGCATGATCAATCACCACTTGGTAAATTATCTGGAGTCCAATTCACTCTTGTGTGATCGACAGTATGGCTTTCGTAGAGGTCGTTCTACGGGGGACCTGTTAGCGTTACTTTCGGAACGTTGGAGTCGTTCTATTCACAAATTTGGTGAAAGCAAAGTGGTTGCTCTAGATATTTCCAAAGCGTTTCATCGTGTGTGGCACGGTGCACTCGTTTCAAAACTTATTGCGTTTGGTGTCGGTAGCGATTTCTCTCGACTTATATCGAGCTTTCTCAGAAACCGCTCTATACGAGTTGTTATAGATGGGTTCTCATCAAATGAGTTTCATTTAAATTCAGGGGTACCGCAAGGCTCTGTTCTTTCTCCTACACTTTTTCTTATTTTTCTTAATGACCTCCTGGGTCTAACTTCCAATCCTATCTATTCTTTCGCAGATGACAACAACATTTGTCATTCATTTTCCTTTAATCATAGACCAAACCTTACTGAGGTTGAAGCTATGAGGCGGAACATGAATGACACACTCAATCATGACCTCACGACAATCTCCGAGTGGGGTCTTGCGAATAGGGTCGATTTTAATGCTCGTAAGACCCAATGTTGTATGTTGACCCACAGGCGACTTGTGGAATCAGCGCCATCTGTATCCATGGGTGGTATAGCTATTGAGGAATCAGAAACTCTTGATGTTCTAGGCATGAAAATCCAATGTGATGTTCGTTGGAACAAACATGTTTTTCAAGTGTCGAAAGAAGCATTCAAGTGCCTTGGTTTCTTAAAACGGTGCAAGAATTACTTCACTCCATCTGATCTCCTCACTATTTATACCGCCTATATCCGGCCGAAAATGGAATACAACTCCCATATCTGGGCAGGTGCTTCAAGGTCTATCTTGAAGCTTTTGGATCGGGTGCAAAGGAGTGCGTTGAAGCTAATCAATGACAGTAGGGTATCCAACTCTATTGACTCATTGGAGCATCGTCGGAATGTGGGTTGTGCGTCATTGTTCTATCGATATTACCACGGTGAGTGTTCAGCTGAAATGGGAGAACTCATCCCTGTGACGCGGGTGCATGGCCGTAGTATTCGCCTTTCCAGCAGATCACATCCGTTCGTTGTTGACTGTCCAATGTCTCGCACAACGCATTACAGAGAAAATTCGTTTCTAGGTCGAACCAGCCGTATGTGGAATAAACTCCCGGCAGAAGTCTTTCCAGTCGGATATAATTTAGAAAAATTCAAATTAAATGTCCACAAACACTACTCCCTCTTTCCTTCTCCTCTTAACCTATTTTCCTATCAACACAATGCATTGCATTAGTAGGGGGCATCCCCTGATTGTTGGCTCAAAGTAAAAAAAAAAAAAAAAATCATTTTAAAAAAAAAATGTAATTTTTGGACAGGTCTCTAGCAATAATTTGGCTTTTACAGATTGAAAAAATATCAATTGGTCGACGAGTTATAGTCAAAATTAAGATATAAACAATATCATGAAATTCGGCATTTGACTGCAAAGTTCGAAGGTCGATTAAAAAAAATTCGAAAGACTTTACGGAGGCTCCTGAAGTTTAGCAGATACGTTGGTATTCTACCTGTTCAGGTTTTTATTGCAATCCAGCAAAATCAGTCCAGTGGATCAAAAGTTATGAGCAAAAGTTTACGAGATAAAAAAACACGATAACTTTTGAAAGTCAATTCTGAGGATTCTGAAGCTTGGCATATATATTTTTTGTTCGCATTTTTTTCATCAATATTATTGTTATCATATTTTTTTTCAAAAAAATTGTTATAAATTCATTTTTACTCAGCCAAGATGGCAACCAAGCCGACGAAAAATATTCTGCGAATACAATATGTTATTTCGGTGATTTCTACAAAAAAGTAATTTTATTTTTCTTCGAATTTTTAAAAACAGAAAATTAAAATACATATCTCTTATATGAGGCATTCCACACCAACTGTTCCACTACAGAAAAACCATAGTGGTTTCAATGGGATATCATTTGCAAAGTATTTGCCCTTTGGCACGGTGAGCCTCAGCGATGTATAGGCTGAACTTTAGTGTCGACGAAAAGTGTAAGCGTAGTTCGATTTCTACAACATTAAATATCACAAAACTGTTAACAGTGAAATCGTAGCTGCTCGCATTCGCGAGATAACGCGAAATTAGTGTTTTTGTATTTTTTAAAATTTTTACATTGAAGTTTTTTAAACATTTTTTACAAACTGAATATACAGTTTTAAATGTACTAATTAAAAGGTCACAAACAGTAAACATCAAAATCCTATCTGCTTTAGCTCGCGAGAAATCACGAAGTTAATTTTTTGCTGCTTTTGTTTTCGTTTTTTTTCTTTAGATAAGTTTCTTTAAAATTTCGAAATTTTTAAACATGATACGCAGTTTTACTTGTGCTTGATCAAAGGTCACACAGCTGTTGACATCAAAATTGTAGGTGTTAAATTTCGCGAGATATCGCGTAATTATATATTTATTTTTATTATTTATTTATATTTTACAACCGGTTCTCTAGAAATAATAAAAAAAGTGGTATGCAGTTTGATTTGAGCATGTTGGAAGAAATTAAAACTATCCACAAAAAAATTATAGCTGCTCACTTTCGCGAGAAATAGCGAAAAACAGATTTTTGGGGGTATTTCTTGTTTTGATTAAAAAAATGAAGTTTCTTTAACATTGTTGAAAAACACGAAATGCAGTTTGATTTGCACTTGATAGGTGATAAGGTTGTTAACATTTAAATTCTAGCTGCTCAATTTTTTGAGATATCGCTAAAAAACTTGCTAAACTAATATTTATTCATTACTTTATGTTATTTTTGGTCTGTAAAAACATTTACTTCAATTAACGACAAAAATGTGGTATGCAGTTTGAGTTCGAGGTTATTAAAGTTGACAAAACTGCAAGCATAAAAATTACAGATGACCAATTAACCGAGATATTGCAAAATTACTGTTCAAGCTTTTAGTGTCTAAAATAAAGGAAAAAGGTCAAGAAACGACAAATATATTGTATGCAATTTAAATTTTATGTGGTTATAGGTCGTAAAACTGCTAAAATCAATGTCCTTAATGCTAATTTACACGAAAAAAAAAAATTTCAAAATATTTTATTTTGTTTTTTAATTTTGCGATTTCTCGCGAAATTGATAAGGTATGTTGTTAGCTGTTTTGTGACCTGTTAATAAATACAATTAAAACTGCATACTCAGTTTTTAAAGATATTTAAAAAACTTTATTGTCAAAATTCTAGAAAATACAAAAACACTAACTTCGCGAATGCGAGCAGCTACGATTTCACTATTAACAGTTTTGTGACATTTAATCAAGAAGAAATCGAACTGCGTCTACACTTTTCGTCGACACTAAAGTTGAATCTAAACATCGCTGAGGCTCACCGTGTAGGGTACCATTAAATAACAAAAATAAAATTTAAGATTTTTCAAAAAGTGGGCCTTGTAGGCGTGGTCAAATATTGAAAATATCAAACTTTTTTTCCCGGGTATCTTTACTTCAATATTTATGCAAATTAAATGAAACACACTAAAGTCTTTAAAATAAAAGTTTTTTTTTTTTTTATAGATTTTTGTATGGGCTATCGATTAAAAAAATAAAAATTGGAAAATTTTCATAAGAAGTTCTGAATTTTTCAAATTTAAACTTAAACTTTATTTATCAAAAAACATGCCACAATTTTTTTTTTTTAAAAGTTACAGCGCTTTTCTATCTGGTTTAAAATTTTCAGAGATGTGTTTTGCCTTGTTTTAGAGAAATCAAATGTTAAAGATAGGACTACGCTAATTTTATACAATAATGGTGTATATAGCGTATGCGTATGAGTAATATTAACACTTAAAAAATATTTAAAATAGCAATGGGAGCGTGAGTAAGTTTTTATTTACGATTACGCACGCTAATAAAGGAAAAAAAATATTCACACACGATATTTTATTTTGCTCACTCTATTTTACTCACGCTCGTGACCGTGACCTATTTTTTCTACTCACGTGTGCGTGAATGAGAGTGAGCAAAATAAAATATCGTGCACAACATTTTTTCTTTCATGAGCGTGCGTAATCGTTATTAAAAACTCATTCACGATACCATCTCTATTTTAAATATTGTTTAAGTGTTGATATTACTCATACGCACGCGTTATATACATCATTATTGTATAAAATAAGCGTAATGCAATCTTTAAAATTTGATTTCTCGAAAATAAGGCAAATCACATCTCTGAAAACTTCAGAGTAGATAAAAAGCATTTTTTTTTTAATTTAAAAAAAATAAAATTGCGGCATGTTTTTTGATAAATAAAGTTTGAGTTTTAATTTGAAAAATTCAGAACTTCTTCTGAAAATTTTCCAATTTTTATTTTTTTTATCGATAGCGCATACAAATATCTATAAAAACTTATATTTTAAGACTGTACTGTTTTCCAATAAATTCCCGAGTAAAAAAGTTCCTATATAGTTGTATATAATTTTATACACATCATATATGATTAAATAGAATAATATAGAATTTGATGCGAAAAATGAGTCGATAAAACTATATAAAATTTGATCAATGTTTCTTATATTTTGATAAATGTTTTATATAATTTTATTCGAAATTTGGGCCCCTATTTTTATATAATAACCCGAGTAAAAAAGATTATATATATTCATATAAAATTATATAAAGCCAACATATATAATCATATATAGTTTAATACGAAAAATGAGTCGATAAAACGATATAAAAACTTATCAAATTTGATCAAATCTGATCAAATTTGATATAATTTTAATATAATTTTATATGGTTATATGCGAAAATTGGACCCTTTTTTGTATAAAATTGATGCAATTATATATAATTAAATATATTTATATATAAGAAAAAAATGTTTTCCCCCAAAACGCAAAAAATTGACAAAAAAATTTGTTTCCAGGACTTAAAAATTTTCAAAAATATTTTTAGGACTTGGAAAATTTAAAAAAAAAAAAAAAAAACATCTGGACTTAGAAAGTTTTTTGTATTTTTTTTTTCAATTTTGCATCAGTCCTAAAATTTTGGGACTTAGAAAATTTTAATTTTTTTTTGGACTTAGAAAAATTATCAAAAGTTATATTAAATTATATGTAAAGGACTTAGATTTTTTTTTTAAATTTTACTCATATAAGATAACATATAATTTAAAAACAGTTGCATAAAGTTTTTTATAAAATTTCTTCAAATATTTTGTTTTATCAATTTATATAAAAAAGAAGACAGAATTTTAAAGTTCATATGTAATTATATAAACGAACTTTAAATCATATGTTATTATATAAAAGTCAATATTTTCTGTTATATAATTTTATATACCCGAGTAAAAATTTTTATATGATGCAATATATAATGATATATGACACAATATATATTAATACGCAATTTGATCCAAATAATGGTGGAGTTTTTGCATTAAAAAAGATCTACTTGTACAAAATACGATTTGATTTCATCCGAGTTTTGACCAGACATTGCCTTATATTGGTGGATCTAATTAGATCTAATTGCACAAAAACACATAAAATCCTGGTGTTTTTTGGTTTGGGTTGAGATACACCACAGGTCAACGATACATTCACAAAACATATAATTTTCAAAAACAAAAAAATGTTTGGGTACGCTTCGAACCAGATCGGTGATATACATAACCCTAACAAGGAAATGTTTAGGAACATTTTAAAAATTTTTTTATAGTTTGCCTAAAAAACTTAAAATTTTTTTTTGTTAATTGGAAACATATATAGTTTTATATGGAACAGAATAAGCTATATATAATTTTATGTTAAATTATACAGAAAAACAAATTTTGTATTGACCCTCATATAATTTTATATAATTATATCAACCGTGTACCTTTTAATCCGAATCATGATTAAATTATATATTACTACATATGACTGCATTAAAAAAAATTAGAAAATATCTCAGGGATGTATAATCATATATAATTTATTATGTTTGTATCAAGTTATATATTGTAATATATGTTTATTTTTACTCGGGTAAGAAACAAATTAGAAGTGCAAATATATAAAATCACATATGATGCAACAAAACATACATATAGTTTTACAAAATAATATATGTATATATAAAACTATATATAATTATATATGATCTTTTTTACTCGGGAATAGCAAAATTATATAATCAGATGTAATTATATAATAATATATAAAATTGTATAAAACTGTATAAAACTATATAAAGTTACATAAAATTATGTATAATTTTATATAATTAAAACAAAATTCTGATTAATTTTTATTAATAAATAAAAATTGTTTTATTCGACCTTTAAAATATTATATTTTGTGAGGATGTTTATTCTGGCTCGAGGTCATTATTTTCTTTACTAATTAAAACCATGATATTCTCATAGTATAATTTTCAAGAAAATTATTTTTTGTTTTAAATTTATTTATGTTGGTCATTTTTGCAAGACTTAATCGACACGTGTTTCGGAATTTGTCAAGATTCCATTGTCAAGATTATTTAGCAAAAATAGAAACGATATACTACAAAGTAGCAAACGAGTCTAATGACAAATCGTTTTTGCACAAACTAAAACATTAATACATATTCGACTCTATCCACAATGTGAATTAGAAAGACGAAGAAATTGTAATTTTCTTGAAAATTATACTATGAGAATATCATGGTTTTAATTAGTAAAGAAAATAATGACCTCGAGCCAGAATAAACATCCTCACAAAATATAATATTTTAAAGGTCGAATAAAACAATTTTTATTTATTAATAAAAATTAATCAGAATTTAAACATAATGGTTGGCACGCCATAGTGATGAATAGCCCTAATAATGGTATAATTTCATTCACAGCAACAAAAAACATATTGTTGTAGTCCAATGGACTATCGTATGTAAAATGTTTTAAATATTTTTGTTGGTTATTGACAATTGTTACTTACTAGCATAGTACAATTTCTTCGTCTTTCTAATTCACATTGTGGATAGAGTCGAATATGTATTAATGTTTTAGTTTGTGCAAAAACGATTTGTCATTAGACTCGTTTGCTACTTTGTAGTATATCGTTTCTATTTTTGCTAAATAATCTTGACAATGGAATCTTGACAAATTCCGAAACACGTGTCGATTAAGTCTTGCAAAAATGACCAACATAAATAAATTTAAAACAAAAAATAATTTTCTTGAAAATTATACTATGAGAATATCATGGTTTTAATTAGTAAAGAAAATAATGACCTCGAGCCAGAATAAACATCCTCACAAAATTAAAACAAAATTTTATGATTTATATAAAACTTGATATAATTTTATATAACTTTATAAAATTATATATTGTTTTATATAATTTGATATAGTTGTATATAATTAAATCTGATTATATAAATTTGCTGTTATTATATAAAAATAGGGGTCCAAATTTCGCATAAAATTATATAAAAAATTTATCAAAATATATGAAACATTGATAAAATTTTATATAGTTTTATCGACTCATTTTTCGCATCAAATTCTATATATGTATTTCTATTGAATCATATATGATGTTTATAAAATTATATACAACTATATAGGAACTTTTTTACTCGGGTTTACATAAATATGGAAATAAAGATACTTAGGCAAAAAATTCTGACATTTTCAATATTTGACCATGCCTACAAAGCCCAGTTTTTGAAAAAACTCAAATTTTATTTGTGTTATTTAAAAGTGCCCTAAGGGCGAATACTCTGAAATTGATTGCATATTGACACGACATAACTTTTTTTGCTAAACATTTGGTGTGGAATGCCTCATATGTGTTTTTTAACTTGTTATAGTGAGTATAGTTGCTTTACACATTTGCTAGATTTTTTTTTTCATAAAAAGTTGTTGCTCATTTGGGTAGCTTTTGTTTATTTTTCATATTTTAGTTATAAACAGGAAATTATATTTTAAGCATACTTTCAAAAAAATGTTTATTTAACATCTACTTTATATAAGTGTATGTTTTACAAATATTTTAAAGGGGTTGTATGTATAAGGGTTAGCCAAATTGGTAGCGGAATTTGTTTAAATTTATTAGTTGGTTGTCTTAATATATCGTCGGTGCGCCAACCAGAACCGCTTTGTGTATTTCAAAATTTTTGAAGAGACTTTAGTAACAGCTTAATTTGGTACTTTTGAGCTGTTTTTTTTTTTTAATTAAAATTAATGTAAATAGAAAATTTAAAAAATTATTTAAATATTTATTTATATATTTAAGCCTTTATTCATAATAAATATTAAACACTACAAAGAAATAAAAAAGTAATGATAAAATAAATATACGAAAGTTCATTTTGTTGAACATAGGGCGTCAACGAATTCTTTCCATCTATTGCGATTTTCGGCAAGTGCTTTGGCTTGGTTCCATGTTATGTTGACTATTTCACATTCACGTTGAGTAGTTCGTTGCCAGGTGTTACGAGGTCGACCGACTCGGCGTTGACCTTGGGGATTCCAGTCTAGGGCAGATCTGGCAATATCATCTCTTTGTCTCCGAAGTATGTGGCCTATCCAGGACCATTTACGTTTGCAAATTTCTGCTGCTACTGGTTGACAATTGGATAGCGTGAGTAGTTGCTCGTTTGTTACCCAGTTGGGCCAAAAAATTCCAAGAATTTGCTTTAGACAACGGTTAACAAATGTTTGAAGTTTTCTTATTTGTTGTTGTGAAGTACCCCAAGTAGTACAGCCATACAATAATATTGACATAACACTGCATTGGAATATACGTATTTTAGTTTTTCTAGAAATATTTTTCGATCTCCATACTTTAAATAGGCTATGAAATGCAACTCTAGCTTTATTAATTCTATTATTGATATCAATTTCTGAGCCACCGTCGCTTGTTAGAATGCTTCCGAGGTAGCAGAAGGACTCAACATTTTCGATATTTTCACCATTCAATGTTAAGGGTGTATTTAAAGTGTTACCGATCCTTAGCAGTTTTGTCTTTTTGACATTGATTCGTAAACCAACCGCATTTGCATTTTGTGTGAGTACTTTGAGTTTGTCTTCTATATCAGAAAAACGGTGTGCCATTAAACACAAATCATCGGCATAGTCAATATCATTAAGGAATTCGTTTAAGTTCCAACGGATCCCACGCGGTGAATCTAAATTGGTCTTTTGCATGACACAATCTAGGAGAATTAAAAATAAAGTTGGCGATAAGACACAGCCCTGCTTAACACCACGGTTTGTTTGGAAAGGTTGGCTATCCTGACCGTTAAAACGCACAACGCAAGTTGAGTCATTGTAAAGTTCCTTAATAAGATTGATTATCTTTTCAGGAATACCCTTAAGAGCCAATGCATTCCATAGAGCGTTCCTAGACAGTGTATCGAATGCACGCTCGAAGTCCACAAAAAGAAGATACAATTGTGAATTATGTTCAACAGATTGCTCAATGATGATACGTAGTGTGTTAATATGATCTGCACAAGAGCGGTTTGGTCTAAATCCAGCTTGTTCTTTGCGGAGAAGAGGTTCCACCACCGGCGTTATTCTTCCCAAAATTAAAAGCGACATTACTTTACATATTGCGTTCTGTAGAGTAATACCTCTCCAGTTTTTGCATGACGTTAAGTCACCCTTTTTGGGGACAGTTATTACTACACCTTCCTTCCAAGAACGAGGTATACAATTTGTATCCCATGCTTCGCTTATAATTGGGGTTAAGGATTTGGCAAGTGTTGTTGCTTTTATTTAAATATTTATGGAAGAAATATTGTTTTAAAGTACCGCGAAAGGTCAAAATTTAGTTGATTTGTAAGCCTCTTCAAACAATTTTGAAAAACGCATACCGGTTATGGTTGACGCACCGACAATATGTATTCCGTATTGTGAATTCATTGAAACCCATGAAAAATTAAAAAAAAATAATTTATTTGCCCATTTACTAAAAGTAAAAACTTCATCACAAAAAAAAATTCAATATGATGCAAAGTTTCATCTGAAGAACAGCAAGTGAGACTATTTAATTTGGTAAATCTTTTATATCATCGAAAATGTAAAAATGCCTACGAATTTTGTACCCTTGCTCTAAACATTAAATCATAATAATCCCAGCAAAAATAAATCGAGATTTTGGTAAAAGTAAGGGAGAATTTTTTTATTTTTTGTTAAGATTTTTTATATAAAACTTGTAATATAAAATTATTTTTTGATAAAATTTCACACTTGCTTTCCGTTTTAATATTTTTAACACTTTTTAAATAAAAAGCATGAGTTTTGGACAAATACACATGATTTGACTGCATCATTATTACGCATTAATCGGCGCTGCAATGACTGCTTCAATCAGTACATCATTTACACATTTTGAATGATGATAAATAAAATGGGCCAACAAAAAAACAGCAAATGCTTATTTGTTATTTCAAAGAATAAATAAATTTCTATTTATATTTCAGAAATCTATATATATAAAAGAGTAATGTGACTGACTGACTGACTGACTGACTGACTGACTGACTTATTGACTGATTCATCATCGCGCAGCCCAAACCGCTGAAGCTAGAGACTTGAAATTTGGACTGTAGGTTCACCTCCCGGAATATAGATCCACTAAGGCTGGATTTTTGCCAATGTTGATTCTAAGGGGGTAAAAAGGGTAAAAAACTGTACTTTAGGTACTTTTTATATCTCCTGAAATAATGGTCGTAGAGACTTGAAATTTGGACTGTATGTTCACCCCCCGGAATATAGATTCCCTAAGGCTGGATGTTTGCCAGTGTTGATTCTAATGGGGTAAAAAGGGTAAAAAACTGTACTTTTGGTACTTTTTATATCTCCTGAAATAATGGTCATAGAGACTTGAAATTTGGATTGTATGTTGACATTATGGAATTTAGATCCAGTAAGGCTGGATTTTGGTCAATGTTGGTTCTAAGGGGGTAAAAAGGGTAAAAATCTGTACTTTTTGTACTTTTTATATCTCCTGAAATAATGGTCATAGAGACCTGAAATTTGGACCGTATGTTCACCTCCCGGAATATAGATCCACTAAGGCTGGATTTTTGCCAGTGTTGATTCTTAGGGGGTAAAAAATTGTACTTTTGGTACTTTTTATATCTCCTGAAATAATGGTACAGTAGAATCTCGCAAATTAGAACCACTTTGTTCCTCGGGTAGTTCTAATTTCTGGACATTTTTTTTTCTTCAAAGAAAATGATAAAATAATAATAAAATAATAAAAATAGTTACGACTGCTTTATTTTAACATAAAACTATTTTTTTGTTAATATTAAATTACTATAACACATTAAATTTGTAAAAAAAACACTTTTAAGGGCTTTGAAATGAGCAATAACAGGCGTTACATCGATTATATCATCGTCAATGCTATTTGATCCGTCATTAAACCCATCGTCATTCCATTTTTCGATTTCTCTTACACTTATGGAATTGTGAAAATAAAAACAAAAAAAAAAGTCCAGAAATTAGAACCACTGGTTCTAATTTTAGAGCGTTAACTACATACAATTCGGGTTTTCCCCTATTTAGTTTAAAAAAAAACTATAAAAAAAATATTTGGTAGTGTAAATAAAAACACAAAAAGAAAAACTTCCAGAAATTAGAACCACAGGTTCTAATTTTAGAGCGTCCAATACATTAAAATAGCCGGTTCTAATTTCTGGACAGTTCTAATTTGTGAGAGTTCTAATTTGTGAGATTCTACTGTACTAGAAACTTGAAATTTGCAATTTCGGTTCACTTCCCGGAAAAAAGATTCACAACGGGTGGGTTTTGCCAATGTAGATTCTACGGGGGTAAAATGGGTAAAAAAAGTGTACTTTTGGTACTTTTTTTTATTTACTAAAATAATGGTCATTCAAACTTGAAATTTGGAATGTAGGATCCCTTAGTGAAATAAAAAATTCTGGAACAAGTACTTTCTGAAAATTCTGTACCGTTTATAAAAAGTACCTTTTATAAAAACTACCTTTTAGTAAAAGTACCTTTTTTAAAAAGTACCTTTTATAAAAAGTACCTTTTATAAAAAGTACCTTTTATAAAAAGTACCTTTTATAAAAAGTACCTTTTATAAAAAGTACCTTTTATAAAAAGTACCTTTAATAAAAAGTACCTTTTATAAAAAGTACCTTTTATAAAAAGTACCTTTTATAAAAAGTACCATTTATAAAAAGTACCTTTTATAAAAAGTACCTTTTATAAAAAGTACCTTTTATAAAAAGTACCTTTTATAAAAAGTACCTTTTATAAAAAGTACCTTTTATAAAAAGTACCTTTTATAAAAAGTACCTTTTATAAAAAGTACCTTTTATAAAAAGTACCTTTTATAAAAAGTACCTTTTATAAAAAGTACCTTTTATAAAAAGTACCTTTTATAAAAAGTACCTTTTATAAAAAGTACCTTTTATAAAAAGTACCTTGTATAAAAAGTTCCTTTTGTAAAAATTACCTTTTATAAAAAGTACCTTTTATAAAAAGTACCTTTTATTAAAAGTACCTTTTATAAAAAGTACCTTTTATAAAAAGTAACTTTTATTAAAAGTACCTTTTATAAAAAGTACCTTTTATAAAAAGAACCTTTTATAAAAAGTACATTTTATAAAAAGTACCTTTTATAAAAAGTACCTTTTATAAAAAGTACCTTTTATAAAAAGTACCTTTTATAAAAAGTACCTTTCATAAAAAGTACCTTTTATAAAAAGTACCTTTTATAAAAAGTACCTTTTATAAAAAGTACCTTTTATAAAAAGTACCTTTTATAAAAAGTACCTTTTATAAAAAGTACCTTTTATAAAAAGTACCTTTTATAAAAAATACCTTTTATAAAAAGTACCTTTTATAAAAAGTTACTTTTATATAAAGTACCTTTTTTTAAAAAGTACTTTTTATAAAAAGTACTTTATCAAAAGTACCTTTTATCAAAAGTACCTTTTATCAAAAGTACCTTTTATCAAAAGTACCTTTTATCAAAAGTACCTTTTATAAAAAGTACCTTTTACAAAAATTACCTTTAATATAAAGTACCTTTTATTAAAAGTACCGAAAGTGCTGAAACAATGATCCTAGAAAATTGAAATATGGAATGTAGGATTTTTTGATGAAGAAAAAACATTCTGGAAGAGATACTTTTAGAAATTCCGTTTCTAACGGGGTAAGAAAGTGAACTTTTGGTACTTTTTTTGCTCCTATAATAATGACCTTAGAAGCTTGAATATTGGAATGTAGGGTACTTCGGTGAAAAAAACATTCTGCTAAAGTATTTTTTAAAAAAATCCGTTTCTAGAGGTATAAAAAAGTGTTTTTTGATACTTTTTATATTTCATGAAGTTATGATCCTAAGCACTGAAATTTTGAATGCTGGATAACTTTCTTTTAGGAAATTCTGTTTCTAAGGGTCGCGACCGATCGAAAAGGGGATAAAGAAGTGTAAATTTGGTATTTCTTGAAATAATGGTTCAGAAACTTGATATTTTAAATATAGGATCACAAAAAAAAAAAAGTTTTTTTAAAATTTAATTTTAAGGGAAGAGGTGGCAAATGGTTATTTTTACCTATCTAGCTATAAAACTAAAAGCCCCAGAAACAACAGCCATATTTTAAAATTTAAAATTTTAGGTTAAAAATTGTACCTGGTAAAAGTGGTGTAAAATAGTACTTTTCATATCTATAAAATAACGACAATATACATTTTTATTTGTTTAACGCATATTATACGGAGAGGAATGAAACTTGCATGGAATAAAAAGAGATGGAATTGAAAATGAAATGGAGTAGAACGGGGATCGAAATGGAATAGAGCAGGGAACAATATGGAATGATACTTTTTACTCAAATTTATCGTATTTAACTTTTTTTATTCCATATTTTTTCTCCCTATATGTTTTTTCACTCAAACTTATTTTTATTCCCATTTCTTTTTTCACTGAAATATTTATTCACTTAAAATCCAGAAACCCGATATAAGGGCTCGAAAATTTTCAATATCTTTTTTTCACCGGAACGCACATAATAACGTACCAGCGAAGTTATTAAAATTGTATAGTTTAAATTATTCATTGAAATATTATTTTATGAAAGGCGTAAACGTCCACAAGTAAATAAAACAAAGACTTCCTAGGGGAATTCTTTGAAATCGAGAGAGTAATTCTGATCCTTCTATTATTCGGTATTTAATACAACCGGTAACGAAGTACCGGGATGGTAAGCTAGTTTCTATTTATGTAAAAGAAATTCCCATTTATATTACAGAAAATTCTATGTATTTATGTTTCAAAAATTTCCAATTGTATTCAAGAAATTTAAATTTTTATTTCCAAAATTTTCTAGATGCTTTTCAGGAAATTCCATTTGTATTTAAAAAATTTCCATTTAGATTTCAAAATTTTATAATTGCTATTAAAAAGTTTATATTTTAATTAAAAAAAATCCATGTATATTTTAGAAATTTGCAATTGTATTTCAAAAATTTCCATTGTTATTTCAAAATTTTCTAAATTCGTTCCAGAAAATTCATTTATATTTCCATCATTGTTATAATTTTGAAATAGAAATGCAAATTTCTTAAATAGAGTTGGAAATTTCTAAAACATAAATAGATGTTTCTGAAATATAAATGAAAATTTCTGAAAATCAATTTGTATTTTCTAAAAAAAAAATTTGTCAGAACTTTGAAAATTTTTTGACAAAAAAAATTTGATTTTTTTTTAATCATACTACAAAATAAAATTCAGAGGTTGGTTTACATCATTTTCAATTGTATTTCAGAAACAGTCAACTGACAATGAATTTGATAAATAGTCAATTCTATTTAAGATTTTCCAATTGAAGGGCTTACTGCAAAAACTTGTTAAGCAACATTTTATTTTTTGTTGTTTTTCGTCTTCTACGGATGCTTAAACCCTCCGTACAAGTATCTTGAGTATGAAAGTTCTTCAAAAGATCTGTTTTCTTCATTATTTCAAAAGTTTTAAGTCAAAAACCATAATAAAATGAAATGTTGCTTATCGAGTTTTTACAATAAGCCCTTCAATTGTATTTCAAAAATAGTCAATTGTGTTTCAAATTTTTTAATTGTATTTCAGAAAAAGTCAAATGTCATTAATCTTTATTCTGCTTAATTCAGATCTAAAAAGATACATGAATTCACCGCATCTTTAGAGCGCTGATTAAAAAAAAAAATTATGAAAAAAAAATTTGATGAAAAAAAAGTTTAATGAAAAAAAAATTTATAAAAAAAATTTGATGGAAAAAAATAAATTTTATGGAAAAAAAATTGATGAAAAAAAATTTTTATGAAAAAAAAAATTTTTTTTGTTGAAAATTAATAATGTTCCTTTTTATTCACCCAGCTGGTGCAAAACGGGTTCATTCACCACGAGGTGAATTATTATCCAAGTTACAAACCCAAGTTATTAAAATTTTTGGTTTTAAGAAAATTAAAATTGTAATTCTTGTTTTCTTTTTCGTTAATTGTTAGCTTATATAGTCAAACTGAGGTGGCGTCCTGCAACTTTTTTAAAATTAGACACCAGCCTAGAAACATTATCATGTTAAAAAAAATTTGATTTCCGCGTCACAAAATTATTGTACTACCTTAAGATGCGTATGTTTTACTCATATTTTTTTGTTTGTTTATATATGAGCCATTCCATAGCAAATGTTCCGCGAAAAAAAATTTCCGCAAAAAAAAATAAACTCCGCGAGATAACTATTTTGAAAAATTTTGTGGGTGTAACGTATCGTATTCTACCCATTTTTATAAATTAATAATAAAATTAAAAAAAATTCGCAAAAAAAAATTAGGAAATGAAATTTACAGCACTATAATTTTTTTTGTGTATTTAATAGAGTTTAGATGATAGAAATTCAGCAATTGTCTAAATACTTAATATATAAAATTAATTTTTTTAATGAAAAAATAAAAAAAATTTAATCGCGAATATCGCTTATACACTTTGAAAAAAACTGATATACAATGGGATTTAGTAAACACGAACTAGTTTTACTAGATGGGTGTGGTAAATTTAAATAAAAATTAATAAAAATAATAGAAAAAGTTTAAAAATATCATTTTTATTGTACTTGAGCATCAACATTTTAATTCGGAAATATCGCGATACGAGTGCTAAATTCGAAAAACGGCTAGCACCACTGAATTTAGCATACTCGAATTAACTTCACCAGTAGGGTGCCCAGCTTGTTAAAAAAATGCCTGCGAATTTTGTACTCTTGCCCAAAACATTAAATCATGATTAGATTTGGATGTACTTGCCAAAGCAAAGTTTTTTTTAGAAAAAATAATATATTACTTTGCTATTCCATGCACAACAAATTGAAATATCAGTCCCATTAAAAAACCAAAAGAGCTGTACATTTCGTAAGTGAGTGCAAAAATAAGTGCAAAAAAGTGTTTTTACATTTTGGAGAGCATAAAAGATTCGGCACCAAACAATATAACCTCTCACTTGTTTTATATACATTTGATAACCAAATGAAAAATTTTTATGCGAAACGCATAGACTTGGTGAAAAAGTAGTTTTGGTAAAAATAATATTTTTTGTCACGAAAAACAAAATTATGTTACAAAATTTTTGGTAAAAAAAAAAATTTGATGAAAAAAAGTTTTTGATGAATTTTTTTGATGAAAAGAAAAATTTTTTGATGAAAAAAAAAATTTATTAAAAAAAATATGAAAAGAAAAAAAATTTTGGTGAGAAAAAAATTGATAATAAAAAATTTGATATAAAAATTTGATGAAAAAAAATTGATGAAAAAAATATGATAAAAAAAAAGTTTGATGAAAAAAAAAAAAATTATGAAAAAAAATTTATGAAAAAAAAAAATTATGAAAAAAAAAATTTATGAAAAAAAAGTTTGATGAAAAAAAATTGATGAAAAAAAAATTTGATGAAAAAAAAAAAATAATAAAAAAAAAAAAAATTGATGAAAAAAAAAGTTTGATGAAAAAAAAATTTGTGAAAAAAAAAATTTAATGAAAAAAAAAAATTTTATGAAAAAAAAAAATTTATGAAAAAAAAAATTTTATGAAAAAAAAAGTTTGATGGAAAAAAAAAATTTGATGAAAAAAAAAAAAAAAAAAATTGATGAAAAAAAAAAATGATAAAAAAAAAATTTGGATGAAAAAAAAAAATTATGAAAAAAAAAGTTTGATGATAAAAAAAGTTTGATGATAAAAAAAGTTTGATGATAAAAAAAGTTTGATGATAAAAAAAGTTTGATGACAAAAAAAATGAGAAAAAAAAAATTGATGGAAAAAAAAATTTGATGAAAAAAAAAAAAAATTGTGAAAAAAAAAATTGATGAAAAAAAAATTTTTTTTTTTTCTTGAAAAATAATTATGTTACTTTTTATTCACCAGCTGGCGAAAAACGGGTTTATTCACCACGAGGTGAATTACTATCCAAGTTACAAACCCAAGTTTTTAAAATTTTTGGTTTTAAGAAAATGAAAATAGTAATTCTTGTTTTCTTTTTCGTTAATTGATAGCTTATATATTCAAATTGAGGTGGCGTCCTGCAACTTTTTTAAAATTAGACACCAGCCTAAAAACATTATCATGTTAAAAGTGTCAAATTCGAGCACAGTGTAATATTTAGCCACGCCTCCTAAGCCTTGTTTTGAACAATTGAGAAGCCAAAAACCTAATTTTCTTTAGTTTTCTATAGGGTTATCAGTACAACCAATTCAGAAATTCATGTGACACATTTTTTCGCTTGCCATTTGGTGTGAAATTCCTCATATGTTGCACGTAAATTAAATATTTGTTCGCGGAAAGTCACAAACCTTCTTGCTGTTTTGTAATTACTATAAAATGTTGAAAAGCTTGATAAAAATAAATGTTAGCAAATAATTTTTGCATAAGTCGTCTTATTATATATTTTTTTTTAAGGAAAATATTATTTATTCTTGCATGTTGCATGAACATATAAAGAAAATTCATATAAACATAAATAACAAATAAATTCATATAAATATTTAAAGAAAAGTAAGCCCATTAAAAATGAAAGTTTAATTTTAGTTGCAAATTCTTTAAAATAAATGCAAGTAATAAATTTCATTAAATAATAATACATTTTAACTATCTGAAGTGCCTGGCGTTGCCTGTTTTAATTTAAACATGAGTATCTAAAAAGCTTCTACATAGTAATTTTCTGATGACGAAACATACACACTAGGATTATGACTCATTTATGACAAAATTTTTACATATCCCCACGTGATAGACAATACAAAAGTAATATTAAAAATCGTATTTGAGGATCATTTTGGCAAAAAAAAAAACCTTCCGCACCACTTCTAAAAATTCACAGATATTTTTTGTTTTAAGTCCTATTTTTAAGAAATAAGGTAATTTTAAACCTTCCAATGAATGAACTATATAAAAAAATATCTTGTGAACACTTATGAATAAAAATAAAGACAAACGGACTTTTACTTTTGAAGCTACATTATAAATAGTTAACTTTATGCAGTTAAGGGTTAAACCGCCAAATTTAAATCTTGAAGTAATCAAAAAAGTTCCTTTAAAAAGAATTCGTCATTTTGACCCCAAATTCCTTTTCCTACGCACCGTTTGGGTCTCATATTTTCTTAGTTTCAATTAAACTAAGAAAATATAGATCAAATTTCATCTCGTTTGGTGCGGGAACTTTTTCGACGGAAGCGACAAAGTAAAAATGCAATTCTTAATATTTTTATGCCCTTTTTGGCTAGGGCAGATTAATTTTGATATTTGCAAAAAAATGCAAAAAGTCATAACCCTAATACAAACATTCTTGTGCCATAAAATTTCACTGAAATAAGGAAGTTTGTTAGTAACATAACCCCAGCGCCATCTACGGGTCCAAATTTTATCCGAAAATTAATTTTTTTTTTTAAATATATATTGTGAATTTTAGCCAAATTGTGCTTTAAATACAACAAATGGTAAAATGACGACAACAGCGCCACCCATTAGGTCCAAATTTTATCAGGAAACTTATTTTTGCACAGAGAAAAAAAAAATTCCAACTGAATTTTTCAGTTGTATTAACTCAAAATTCGGTTGCTGCTACTACATTTTGATGTGGCTAATGAATTTTATAGTTGTTTTATTATTTATTATATACAGTCAAACCCGGTTATAACGAACTCCGAGGGACCAGTGAAAATAGTTCGTTATAAGCGAAGTTCGCTATAAGCGGGGTATATTTTTTATCAACCTAATTTTATTTCAAAAAAAATAGATACAATACTGTTTTATTTGATGTTTTATTTGTAAACAAACTACTAATTGAGAAGAAAACATTAAAAATATAAATAAATTTTTATCGAAATTGTAATATATACCAAAAATTTCCAACCTTTTGTGAGTTTGATAAAAATAATTGCCGCCCATAAAAAATATTTATGGGAGTTCGTTATAAAAAGGTAAATAAAAATGAAATCGTATTCGTGGGACCATAATAATCAGTTCGCTTTAACCGAGGATTCGTTATAACCGAGTTCGTTATAAAAGAAGTATTTGTGTGAAAATTGGTGCCAAAACGTCGGGACTTTAGAATTAGTTCGTTATAACCGAGAATTCGTTATAACCGAGTTCGTTATAACCGAGTTTGACTGTAATTAAAAGACAGTTGTAATAACAGAAATTTTATCTAGCTACCGATATTTATTTGTTTCAACCTTAATTCAAATGCATCCACCGATTTTTTGTTGCATCAACTGAATTTCAGTTGGAAATTAGCAATTTGGATTCTGTGTGTGTCTAAAAAATATATTTTGTGAATTTCAGCCAAATCGTACCATAACTACCGAAAATTTAAATATTGCGACAACAGTGCCACCTATCGGGATTTAACTTTTGAGAAATCTGGCTTCAGACCAAACTAATATTTTGTCCAAGTTTAGTGTCTATCGGTCCAGCGGTTCTTAACACGTACCCCGCACGAACGTTTTTATATATAAAGGCTAGCTGAAGCGCCCGGCGTTGCCTGCGACTACTATCGGGTCTATTCATACATAATTTTCTCATGACGAATCATACATACATTCAAGTGCTGTAAAATTTCACTGATATGAAGAAATTTCTTAATAACTTTACCCCAGCGACATCTACCGGGTACAAATTTTGTCAGCAAACTTTTTTTTGTTTAGTAAATATATTTTAAAAATTTGTGCCAAATTTAAATATTGCTACAACTTATACAAAAATGAAAAAAAAAAAAATCTGACAATTTTTCTATGGGAAAAAGATCTTAAAATCTGGGACTTTTCCAAAAGAAAAAAAGTCTCAGAATTTGAGATTTATTTATAGAAAAAAGGTCGCAGAATATTAGAATTTGAGAATTATTTTATAGAAAAAAGGTCTCAGAATCAAAAAATGTTTTTGAAATGAAAAAGGTCTCGAAATCTGCGACTTTTTCTGAAGAAAAAAGTCTTAGATTTTGCAACTTATTCTATTGAAAGCTCTCAGAATCTGAGGAATTTTCTATAGTGAAAAGGAATAGGAATCTAAGAATATTTCATAGGATTAAGGTCTCAGAATCTTAGAATTTTTTCTATAGGAAAAAGGTTTCAGAACCTAAGGCTTTTTTAATAGGAAAATGGTCTCAAATTCTAAAACTTTTTCTATTGGAAAATGGTCTGAAATTCTTATACTTTTTTTATTGGAAAATGGTCTCATTACAGAAAAAAAAAAACGGCAGTTGTTCTGCAAAACCTACTAAGGGCAAATCCAGGTCAAACCACACAACATTCGGATTTGTCAACTCCGATTTTAATTAAATTCGCCACAAATGTTGTAAATGGGCAGTGTGCATAAAATCATTATCCTTCTGACCCCAAAACCTTTCGGTTTTCGAAATATGACGTCTTGCAAATTGTCAAAAACTTCAAAATTTAAAAAAAGTGACAACACAATGGTGCTCATAACTTTTAAAGTATACAACATAAAACTTTCATATTGGTACCATTTTAAAGGTGAGAACATTACCTTCAAAATTGCGTCTTTAAATTTTTTCTGTATTAAAAGGTCAAAGATCATTTTTTTAAGTTTTATGTTCTAAGACCCATATATCAAAATCCATATTTTTTAAAATTCTGCAAAAATATATGTTAATAATAAAGTATTCCTCTACATTTGTATTTTATGGTGGACACTCATTGGTTCTCGTTGAGTTCATATGCAAAAGCTTCCACACAAAACTATATGTATACTAGACTGGGTCGACCATAAAGGAGAAAAAAAAAGTTCCCATTGTGCGGGCTTTATTTTAAAGCTTACCTCGAAAAAGTTCCATAGCCAAAATATTAGATTTTTAGGTCGCGATTTGGTACCGCCGAAATCGTTTTTTGTTCATAGCTTTGTCATTTGATGTCCGATCGTTATAAAAAAAACGATATAAAGATCATTTAGGTGGGTAGAAAGCTGAGAAACTAACACTTATAACACGAAGATGACCTCAGAGGTCAAAACCAGATATGGGTCAAATTTAGTACTAGCTGAGGACTTTCTAACAAATTTTTTTTTTACAACGATCGGACATCAAATGACAAAGCTATGAACAAAAAACGATTTCGGCGGTACCAAATCGCGACCTAAAAATCTAATATTTTGGCTATGGAACTTTTTCAAGGTAAGCTTTAAAATAAAGCCCGCACAATGGGAACTTTTTTTTCGACCCGGTCTAATGTATACTATACATGAGGGTGGGTCGTTCAAAAAAAGTTTTGCCAGTCACCCCCTAGAATTAAAGACTAGTTGAGACGATTCTAACAAAAATTTATTTATTTTTTGCCACGCCCCTAGCCATCGCCATTTTAGTTTTTTATCCATTGCGTCGCCATTTTTAGTCCGATTTTAATGTTATGCATATCGTTATTCATGGTTTGACAACACCCACATTTTTAACCTTGAGCATTTTTGACTCCAACGTAAAATTTTTGTTGTGACTTTCGGAATCTAGATTTTATACCAACCTAACGCCCACTTTTTTCCAAACAGAATGAAAGATGATCGAATTTCATTAAAATCTAGTTTTTAAAGTTTTCACTTTCATACATAAACAAAAAAGTATTTAAAAAAAATCAAACATATCATCATTCGTGAAATTTGACTAATTACAACTAAATTGGTTCAAACTTCACACACACACAACAAAACTTGAACTGGTCACCCCTAGGTTTAATATAAAATAAAGTCGATTCCCAAAAAAAAAAAAAGTTTTTGCCACGCTCCTGGCCGTCGCACAGTGGGAAAAATTGCCTTTTTTCCAATTTTGCCTACAGATCGCAATTCTTAACCGATTTTAGTTTTTCTTCCTTTGAAATTTAGCTAATAAAATTCCTCATTTTTAAAATCCCTGTAACTTTTTTGTTTATGCATAAAAGTGAAAACTTTAAAAGCAAGAGTTTGATCAAATTTAATCGTCTTTTTTTTTGTGTTTGAAAAAAAGTGGGCGTTAGGTGGGTAGAAACCGAGATACCGAAAGTCGCAACAAAAATTTGACGTCGTAGTCAAAAATGATCAAAGTCAAAAATATAGCTGTTGTCAAACCATGAACAACGATATGCATAGTGTTAAGATCGGACTTAAAATGCTGACGCTGTGAATTAAAAACAAAAATGGAGACGGCCATAGGCGTGACAAATTTTTGTTTTTTTTTTTTGAATCGTCTTCAACTAATTTTTAATTCTAGGAAGTGACTGGCAAAACTTTTTTTTAAGGACCCACCCTCATGTATAGCATACATATTGTTTTGTGTGTAAGATTTTTCATATACCCAACGAGAAAAATTTGTGTACCACCACGTTTTCCTACATAACTTTGCAACCAAATGAGTGTCGACCATAAAATTTGGATACAAATGTAGGGGAAGACTTTATCATTAACATATGTTTTTTTCAGAATTTTAAAAATATGGATTTTGAGATATGAGTCTTAGACCTTTAAACTTAAAAAATTACCTTTGACCTTTTAATAGAAATAAAATTTAAGGGCGCCATTTTGAAGGTTATATTCTCACCTTTAAAATGGTACCAATATGAAAATTTCATGTTGTATACTTTAAAAGTTATGAGCGACTTTTTATGGTCACTTTTTTAAATTTTTACGTTTTTGTCAATTTTCAAGACGTCATATTTCGAAAACCGAAAGGTTTTGGGGTCGGATGGTGAATGATTTTATGAACTCTACCCATTTACAATGTTTATGGCAAATTTCATTAAAATCTGAGCTGACCAATCCGAAAATGACAGTTTTCTGTGCGGTTTGACATGGAATGGCCCTAAGCAAAAACAGTGATACTTGTTTTTGCAAAAAGAAAAGTATCACTGTTTTGGTCGTCCGAAAACGGTGAAAATGGATGATTTTTTTTTATTCGAAGTAAAAAAAAATGTTTTGGTTTTGTGTGACATTCGCTTACACAACTGCAAACCGTATGCAATAGTGTAAGGGAGATATTTTATTGGCTTACTGCATTCCGGGTGCAGTACTGCATACCGGGTGCAGTAATGTATGGCAGTGACTTAAAAAAATACTAAAAATATTTCAAAAAAGGCATGATTTCAATTCATATTCATTGCGCCGATATAAGCGCTCGAAAGAAATGCTCTAAAGTGGGACATTGCGAACAAATATCATGCCATACGGAAGCAGATTTGTAAGTAAAAAACAAAAATCATTCCCTTAAAAACCTGCTCATAAGCAAGCAGTATTTTTGGGTGGGTTCCTAAACATTCACATGGCTGTATTCACTCTTGTTTCTTTTTTATTAAGTAGTACTTAATTCATTGGATTTCAGATTTTTTTTTTTTACTTCCCACCCAACAATATTATATTAAATAATTCAATTTTTTAATACATTTTTCTAGAATTCATTTTTCAAAAGCTCATTTTTATATTTTTTTGCACAGGAAAAAAATTGCTTAAAAACACCGACAATATGTTAACGAAATCGATACTATCATCTAAACCCTTTCCTGTTCTTTTTTTGGCATTTTTTTTTTTTTTCGTTTTCCTAATAGAAACATTACACATAAGTTAAATGTATGTTTATGTGGTTGTTGTCAATATGATTAATTGTGACAGTGTGCAAAGTACTATAGTTTCCTACCAATGCCAATAGCCTTAATGCCGTATTTCTTTTTTTTCTTCTTCTATCTAATTCTACTTTACTTTTTTGTTAAATATACCATGTGTTGAAAAAGTATTTGGAAATTTTGGGAGATTAATTTATTTAGTTTTTAAAGTTGTTTTTTATTCGACTTTTTCAATTTAATTATAAAAATAAAATATTTGAGCTCGAGGCTTCACATTCTAATTTAACCTCGTTGTAACGAAACAGACCAAGACCTTGCCGGGAACTGAACACAGGATCCCCACTAGCGTAGATCGATGATATGATTATTTGTGAATCTCGTTAACTAATAGCAAAAAGTCGATGCGCATTTTTGAGCTGACAAAAGGAATAATTATAAAGAAATGTTTGTTGGATACTTTAGTCCTCTACAAGCGGTTTAATGTCGCATTTTTTGGAAAGAAAATATATTTTTTTTAGGCAGATTATTCTAGCTCAAGGTCATATTTCTTTTACGGCTGCAGGCAAAATCGCCCAAAAAGTTTTATGAAAAATCGCCCAAATCCAAAATCGCCAAAAAAATATGAAAAATTACCCAAAAAATAAAAATACGACATTTCGCCCAAAATTAACGAAAAAAAACCAAAGAAAGAAATGAAAAATGACCGAAAAAAAACAAGTGAGAGTATTAAATTCGGCTGTGCCAAATCTTTTCTACCCTCCAACATGCAAAATTAAGGGGGGGTCTTTTTGGGGGACACCTCCCCCTCTCGAGAAATGTTTACTAATTTGTATACAGTATGAGGGTATACTCACTTTGACATTCCGTGTGTAACGCATCGAAATATCGGTCTTAGACCCCATAAAGTATAGTAGTATATACTACTGATCAGTGATTCATTCTAAGACCTTCTAGCGATGTCCGTCTGTCCGTCCGTCTGTGGAAGACACGGAACAGTCCAAAATAAAAGTGCTAGACTCCTGAAATTTTGCACATATAAGTTTTATGTTGATAGGCTGGTTAAGTTCGGAGATGGGTAAAATCGGTCCAGGAGGGAAAAAGGGCGCTATGAAAAACCCCGAATGAAATTACCCCCAAATAGGAAAATGAAAAAACCGCCAATGAAATTATCCCCAAAGAAAAACAATGAAATTACACCCAAAATAAATGCAATTACCCCCAAATAATAATGAAATAAACACAAAATTTTGGGGTTTATTTCGTAATGCAATATTTCCCAAATAAACATAAGAAAAGCCCCGATTGAAATTATCCCCAAAAAAATTAAATTAAGCCAGAAAAAATTAAATCGCTTTATGGCTTACGGACATAGCGCCTAAGAACTCACCAATATTGATTTTTGTAACATTTTTAATATTTTAAAGTTTTTATGCGTAGCCGGCCTTCGGCCGGGGTTAGGGATTACAAACTCCATGCATTAAACCAGCGGTGCGCACACACATACTATAACATTTATGCTTGTGTGGGTAGTAGCAAGCGAAAAGTCAACAAATTTACTCAAGCAACAGAATTTTATAGTGTACGTGTGTCGACAGCGCACAAGCAGCATTCTTTAGCCTATTCCCGCGAGAATAGGAATTACAAAAATGCCCATGACTGCATTAAACCCACCCTCTGCACAAAGTAAAGTTTTCTTGGGTAGTAGGCCTTTTACGCTATCCAATTTGTTATGCCTTAAAAAGGCCTGATAACCAAAATAGCTTTGGTTTGCAGAGAGTATGTAATCCCAAAGCCCGGCCGAAGGCTACGGCTACGCAGAAAAACTTTATTACAAAAAAACAAATCATAGAAGTCATAATTTCGACATTTCTTTTTTTTTGGGATTTTTTTTATTTTTCTGTTTGGGGGATATTTCATTGGGGGTTTTTTCATAGCGCCGGGAAAAAGTTCCCCCTTGACGAAGTAAACCAACCAATGAAAAAGGTAACTTTTTATAGATTTTTTTTGTATTTTTTTAAACAAATGAAACATTTTTATGCTTGAAAAAGTTCAAGGTCTTGGACTTGGACCCAAGGAATTTGAAAATTCCTTTTTTTTTTGGTCCGCCCCTTTTGTGGGCGTGGATATTAGCAAATAATTTATATAATGATGAAATTGTATATCTTTTGTACAAAAAGCATAGTAATTAAATTTGTAAACATTTTTGACCAGAAATAAGGTGTCCCCAAGGACCCCCGAAGACCCCCTCCCCCAAAAAAAAACGTCCCTGCATTTTTTTTAATATTTCTTTTTAAACGTTGGAGGGTATACAAGATTCGTCACAGCCGAATTTAACACTCTTACTTATTTTATTTATTATGCTTTTTGCACTAAAGTTATACAATTTTGCCATTATTTAAACTATTTTTTTTTTATATTCACGCCCTAAAAAGGGGGCGGGCCAAAAAAAACTAATTTTTTAAACTCCCCGGTCCTAGTGCAGGACTCTGAACGTTTGCTTGCATAAACAATGTTTATTAAACATGTTTCGTATGTTTAACAAAAATATAAAAAACACGTAAACAAAATCGTATTTTTTAGAGGCTGGTTTAGTACCTCAAGGGGGACCTTTTTTTCGCCCATTCCGATTTTGCCCATTTACGAACTTAACCTGCCTACACACAAAAAATTATTGGCTAAAAATTTTCAATTAAATCTATTGATCAACAAAATTTAAATGAGTCAATCAATGTTTTAATTAATGTTTTTGTTATTTTCTTTAACCGTCGAATTACAAATTTTCAAAATACCAGATTTTTTTCGCTTTAATTTATTTGAATAGATGATTTAAATCGGGTTTTAATTTTTTTAATTGTTGGCAACATATTGGAAAGCAAAAAAGATGAATTTTTTGATAATTTTGTTATAAGCGTACAATTCGTTCGTTAAATCAATCATTATTTTGATTGACTATTAATAAAAATGCATGTGAGTTTTGTACTCTTGCCCAAAACATTAAATCATGATAATGTTTTGCGGAAGATTTGGATGTACTTGCCAAAGCAGTTTTTTTAGAAAAAATAATGTTATATTATTTTGCTATTCCATGCACAACGAATTGAAATATCAGTCGAGGACCCCATTAAAAAACCAAAAGAGCTATACATTTCGTAAGTGAATGCAAAAATAAGTGCAAAAAAGTGTTTTTACATTTTGGAGAGTATAAAAGATTCGGCACCAAAGAATATAACACTCTCACTTGTTTTATGTACATTTGGTAAACATGTGGAAAATTTATATGCGAAAAGCTTAGACTTGGTGAAAAATTAGTTTTAGTAAAAAAAAATTATTTTTTTCACGAAAAACAAAATTGTGTTAAAAAAAATGTAATGAACAAAAATTTTGATGAAAAAGTTTTTGATGAATTTTTTTTGATGAAAAGAATAATTTTTTGATGTAAAAAAAAATTGATGAAAAAAATTAAAAAAAATGATGAGAAAACAAAAAAATTGATGAACAAAAATTTTTATGAAAAAAAAATTGATAAAAAAGTAAAATTAATGAAAAAAAAAATGACCCATCTATTTTTTTTTGTGGGGGGGGGGGCGTTCGGTTGGTTTAGTTCTTAAAGGGGAAACTTTTTTCCCGTGTCCCGATTTTGCCCATCTCCGAACTTAACCAGCCTATGACGATTAGACATATTCGTGCCACATTTCAGGAGTCTAGCACTTTTATTTTGGACTGTGTCGTCCACAGACGGACAGACAGAGAGACGGACGGACAGACGGACATCGCTAGAATGTCTTAGAATCGATCACTGATCAATAATATATATAAATTGTGGGGTCCCCGACCGATATTTCGATGTGTTATACACGAAATGACAAAGTGAGCAAATGTTATACCATATATAGGGTATTCCACATTGGCTCGCTAACCATTTTGTTCAAATTCTGATTAATTTTTATTAAAAAAGTAATATAGTTTTATTTATAAATAAACAGTGTGCAATTTTATCAAAATCGGACCACGGAATTGGGGGTCAGGCATTAGTGCGTTAAATAAAACAACTTTAATAAAAAATTTTAAATTTTAAAAAATTAGCAATACTTCCAAAATTGTTCTACTTTTAGACTTCATTTTACATAAAAAGTTTTACCTTTAAAATATAAAAATCAAATATACATTCTCTCTACTTCTGAATCATAGTGTTTTTTATACCATAAAAAGATAACTCTGCAGAGATACCCTAGAGTGTAGGTGTAATACTTATGTACAAAGTCATATGTACTTGTATTTGTGTGTTAGTTACGTGTATTGGTAGTTTGGCTGGTTACATTGGGAATATGATTACTCCTGGCATGGCAGCTGCTTGGGTTTTTCTGGTGGTATTCCATAGATGTTTTTTTACTCATATAAAATTTTATTTTATTTTTACATCTTCTTGTGTTCAAGTGGTTTAAAATTTATGGCACGTTAGTAAAATGTGTTTAATGTGTGCAAAATAAAAAATTATTTGGAAAAAAAAAGATATTACTAAACTTAAAACAGCTACAGACATACTCGTATACCATCGTCATACATGATAATTCAAACGGAAAATATTTTCCGTTGAAAATGCAAAATACATTTAACAAAAAAGAAAAAAACAGGGGGAA
The DNA here is from genome assembly GCA_963921195.1 of Pegoplata infirma. Classification (NCBI taxonomy): domain Eukaryota; kingdom Metazoa; phylum Arthropoda; class Insecta; order Diptera; family Anthomyiidae; genus Pegoplata; species Pegoplata infirma. The sequence goes on along the minus strand of OY992536.1, from coordinate 53,083,225 downwards.
AAAATTACAAAGCGGTTATATGGTAAATGAAAAATTTATGAGAGTAATTAAAAATTTATTGAATACAAAAAAAAAAAAAACTGGATATTAAAATGATTTAAATTGCAGTGTTAAACTGGCAGAAAAACCATAAATGATGTCTGGAAATAGCATATTAAAAAAAATATATGCATATTTTTTTAATGGGAAATATTTTATGCACAAATTAGCATAATCTTAAAGTGGTGATATGGATAAAAGTTCTAATAAGAAATATATATTTGGTATTCAATTTAAGTTGGTTTTATTGAATAACTATATTGGGTTATACACTTTATTGTTATGTTAAATATATCTTGGAAATACCTTTTATTTAATTTTAAATCTGGATAAACAAAAAACAAAATTTATTAAAAAATTCTTTGATTTAATTAAAAAACTAATTAAATCCGGACCAATCACTAAAACGCGCATATAAATTAAAAATATTTGTTTGTCGTTAATTAAAAATAAATGGATATTTAGTTAATTAAAAACTTGATACTATAAATTAAAAAATTTAATTAAAATTAAAAAAAATAACTAAAATTTTAATTATATAAATTAAAAATTTAACTAAAAAAATAGAAACCAATAAAAATTTTAATTGTATCATTTAAAAAATTAATTAACAATTAAAAAATTAATTAACAATTTGAAAAAAAATTGTTTTCAAATAAAAAGGGCTTAAAAATAATGTTTCTTTAAACTTAACCAAATATATTTATGCCGTAAAGAACTAGTCAATGAGACAATTTTATATAGTTCATTATATATAAAACTATAATCAAAAAGAGAATTCAAAAAAAAAACTATATGAGAAATAAACTTTCATTTAACTATTTATACTTAAATATCGCTAATTTACTTGTATAGTGTCATAATTCAAAATGTTTGATTTAAAAAAAAAAAAAAACCTATTTAAAATTTATAATTGAAACTGGTTTTTCATTGAAAAAGGCCGGTATATTGAAAATGTAATAATGACATGGTCGCTTCTCAAACGGTGAGTTTAAAAGATATTAATACGAATTTTTGACACAATATAAAACGTGATATAACAAATAATTGTACATCATTTACTATGTTATGACGTTATCCATTAAATGAGCGATATATACTTTATTCGGTACCCTAAGATATTTCAGGAATTTTTTTTTTTTTTAAAGTTTCTAACTCAAACACTTTTTTTAATTTTTTTTGCGTTTTTGTATGGTAAGGGGTTTTCAAAAATTGTTTTAGATTTCCATGGGGGAAAACATTTGTTTATAAATAAACTTACAAACAAATTAATGTAAACTTGGACTTGATTTTCTAATCTTATTAATCAATGTATACTCAGATTAAAAATGATGCTACAAATGTATTAAAATTGTGATATTTCAATGTAAACAGCGAAAAATTTAAAAACCCAAACAAAAAAAGTTTGTATGTAATACTATAAATTTGATAAAATTTTTTAATATATCGCACTGTGAGAATAATTTTAGCTTTTAAAATGACACGCTCCGACACGTAAACTTAATTTTGGGTTGTAGAATACTGTAGTATTCTCCGTTTTGTCAGGTATGTGGAAAAACAAGAATATTTCGTTTTAAAATTTATTGATTTTCAAGCAACTTTTTATTATAATTTCCTTGGCTAATTCTTTAAAACTGTTTTAAAATTACTTTATTAAGTGTTTATTAGTCGAATCTTCACTCTAACAATGATGGTTGATTAGATTCAGTGCATTCCGTCTAATGTGCGGAGGTGTTCTCTGAACACCTAGCATTTTCCCTCAAATATGTCAGTTTTATATTTTTGAAATTTTTTCAAAGGTTCAAAAATATTTCCGCACATATAATTCGTCATGTTCTCATAGCAGAAAATGTACACTTTCAGTTGGTATATAATTTTTTATCTTCCGTCGTTTCATAAAAAAGTTATGCCAAATTTTGTAATCATTAATGCAATTGTTTCCAACAGTTAGTGAATGTGCGACAAAATTTAAAGAACAAACGATGTGGTTAGGTTGTTCTTCACTTTGTTGCGCACACTCAACTAGTGTTAAATTACAACAACTACAGCAAACAAAATATAAATTTTTAAAGGCGTTTGTGTGCGGCAAATTAGGTAGCACACGTAACTTTAAGAGGTGATATCTTTTTATTGGAAAGAGCTATTGCTTTAATTTGAAAGCCATATAATACTTAGGGATTTTATCTATGGTTGTAAATATGGACATCACTTAAATTTTATATACAAGGTTCCAAATTCTTGTCGGCGATTGTTAATACATATTTTCAATTAAAGAAAATAAGGTGTATTGCGTTTTACCATTTATTTTTGGCAAAAGAAATTATTTTTCACCAACATTAATTGTAACGGAAAATTCGTTTTAAAACAATTTTTTAAAATACCGATGTAGGAATTCTTAAGATACAAATATTTTTATTTATAAACAATTTTACTGGTTAATTTTTTAAGTAAACTAATAAAGTTACTTACACAATTATTTTAGTGTAGATCTTATAAAGCAAGATTTTCCAGCAATAGCAATACATAAACAATATTTATTTTGAATTTCTGATTTAAAATCTGACTTCCAATTGTTTCTATCGCGCATCGTTTTTCAGAAAATCGCGTTTGCAAACGCAAAACCCCAAGTTTAGTACTTTTTTTTAATTCAACTATTACGTATTTTTGCATTGGTGTCAAAAATAGCACTTAATTTTATAAAAAATGAACGTCGTGATCCTAAATCGCATTTTATAATTAAAATAACCCAACTGTGATCCTTATAGACCATCATCACTTAATTGCAAATCTGCAATCAACATCTTTTGTTTTTTGAATTTTTTTGTGTATTGAAAAACCAAAATTTCTTGAAAAGGGTAATAAAAAAATATCTGTTGTTGGGCCGACAAGATATAGCCCTGAATATGTGCATGTTCTTAAAAATATTTTATTTAAACCATAAGGGTGGGTATAAGTTTACTTTTTGTAACTGTGCACCGAAAGTCATTTCAGAACAAGTTCTAAATTTTTAATTTTGCGGAAAAAATTCAATTAATTAAGGAATTGGGTTAGTTTTGTGTTTAAAATATTTTTATGAAAAAACGTGATATTTCTCTTCCAAAAATTGAGTTGTGCCTTGTTAGGTTAATTTTATATTAATGGTGAAAACCTCACGGCACGTCCCTGATTAGATTGGGCTAGTAAAATAATTTATTTTCCTTGAATTTTTCAATTTCCCAAAAAAATAATAAAAATCGCAAACTTAAAAATTCAATATTTTTTAATATTGACCAAATTTGTCAAGACGGTGAATGCCGCTGTGTTCTACCACCCAATATTACGTTTTATATACAACTATATCAAGCAAAATATTATTTGATCTAATTTGCATTTATTTATATGAGCAATTGTCATTAACTTTTGATATTTAAGAAAAAAAAAATTGCGATTTCTTTTCCTGGCACATTGATAAGACTTTGTAGGTAAATAACATTATAAATAAGTAATTCAAATCCGTCCGCGTGCATTAATTTGAGCGATCGCACCCAAAACTATGGCGGTTTAAAGTTAAAATTTTTAAAAAAATTGTCAAAATTACATTTTTTATCCGAAGTTTACCAAACGTACCATTTTGTATTATGCTTACCTAGAGCTAAAATACATATTCAAACATGCATAAAAGCTTTGCTAAATATCGAGATATTTGCGTTTAACCACTTTTTTTCGGCACATTTTCCAATATTTTGGAAATAAAAATGGTTCCAGCGGTTTTATTTTTTTAGAAAATTATTACCAAATGCATTAACAAAATCTCAACAAATTCTTAGTTAACACCATTATTCTATCTCTAATAGGTAAGAAACAGCAGTGGTTTAAAGGGAAAATTTTTGAAAAAAAAAAATACTAATTTTTTTTTTTAATATTTTAAGTCTGATTTTACAGTGTTGTACTTCACTGAATGTTGAAACTATTCAAAGAATGATTAATAATGATAATATTAAGATTATTACGAAATATTTTAACGTTATTATTATTAAGGTTATAACAAATTTTAGCGATTTTTCGCGATTTTCGCGACTACAAAAAACAATTGAATAATTTTGAAATCTTATTCAAATTAGACATGTAAAAATCTATCAAAATACATTTCTTTTCTACTTTTTTAAGTAATGTAAGATTTTATATAACCATTAAATTTAAAGGTATCAAAAATTTAAAACAACCGAAAAACCGCTTAAACGTTAAATTTTTTCGGGTGCGAATTAATTGAAGATAGAGAATTAAAAAGACTACCAAACGCGCCTTTCACCGACCAATTTCTATAAGCGGCTGGATGTGCCTTACAAAAAAGTGAAAACTGAAAAACACCGCGAAATTCGCAAATATTAACTTTTGATCAATGTTGCTTTCCATGATTTATTATATTTGCACATACCATTGTTTCTACATGTTCAACTTTCAGCCAGAAACATTTGGCTGTCAAATAATGCAAAACTAATACAGTAGAATCTCACAAATTAGAACTCTCACAAATTAGAACTGTCCAGAAATTAGAACCGGCTATTTTAATGTATTGGACGCTCTAAAATTAGAACTTGTGGTTCTAATTTCTGGAAGTTTTTTTTTTTTTGTTTTTATTTACTCTACAAACTATTTTTAAATATTTTTTTTAAACTAAATAGGGGAAAACCCGAATTACATGTAGTTAACGCTCTAAAATTAGAACCAGTGGTTCTAATTTCTGGACTTTTTTTGTTTTTATTTTCACAATTCCATAAGTGTAAGAGAAATCGAAAAATGGAATGAAGATGGGTTTATTGACAGATCAAGTAGCAGTGACGATGATATAATCGATGTAACGCCTGTTATTTTTCATTTCAAAGCCCTTAATATGGCATTCAGACTAGCGACCTTAAACAAGTTGTTCAACAAAACACCAGTAACAGAATAAAAACGTATTGGACACAGAACAAAGACTTTTTTAAACATCTCACTCTTAAACACTTCAAAACAGCAAGTGTGAACTCCGTATAAAAATGTTTTCTACAAATTTAATGTGTTATAGTAATTAAATATTAACAAAAAAAATTGTTTTGTGTTAAAATATAGCAGTCGTATATGTTTTTATCGTATTTTATCATTTTCTTTGAAAAAAAAAAAATGTCCAGAAATTAGAACTTTTCAGAAATTAGAACTACCCGAGGAACAAAGTGGTTCTAATTTGTGAGATTCTACTGTATATCGAAATTTTGCAAAAAATTTAAAAAGTTCATAAAATTTTTGCAATTGAATATTTTTTGGGTGCGTTTGTAAATCAAGTGGGAAATGGTAAATTATAAAGTTCACAAAGCATTCGGAACCATTCGGAATAAAACTGGGAGTGTGCCTCGCAAAAAACAGATTTTTTAAAAATTCACGTTTTTTCTTCCCATCTTTGGAGAGCTGCAGCTTCGTAACCATTGCGAGCACATCACTCGAATCAGTCTCAGATTGTGCATATTTACAAGGGCTTTTACCATGTGAATTTGAATTTTAAAATTACAGTTTGCACCAAAAGCTACAATCAAAAAACCTCGAAAAATTGAAAATTGAAAAAAATTGGTATCAAAGATATAGGTCCATGTAACTTTTTTCTTATTGATGGCACATCCCCTGAACCTACACCAAATAATTGCCCAAGTCTACTGATTAAACGGTATTAAATTTGGAGCTTTAACGCACCCAACAATATGGAACTTTTAACGAAAAATTTCATGTGAGTTTCAAGCGATTTTTTTTTTTAATTTTTTAACTTTGCACGTTCCTTACCATGAGATAATGAGACTATTTGCACTGTGTCTTTGCAGAATTACTCATTATGGTTCCCTTAATATGTCTACATTCACAGGTTCCACCTAGTTTACAAATAAAAATGTTATTGCGAAATTATTAAAATATCACAGGCGTTAAAAGTTAATGACAATTGTCCATATATAGTTTGATACAGATATGTACTGTGTAATTCTTTATAATCGTTTTGACTCGGATAGTTTGTGTAAGTAAATGTGATAAAACTTTTTAACCCTTTCGTGAAATTTTTTTTCGCCAAAATTGGTTTTATATTCAGTGTTTCTAAACCAATTTTAAAATAGACGGACACCACCTCAGAACAACAAAATATTCTTAAAGATTTTTATATTCTCCACTTATTGTTAGTGATAGAGGGTATTTAAAAGTTTGTCATTCCGTATGTAACACCTTGAAATATGCGTCTCTTCTTCTTAAAGGCCAGTCAACGATATAACACTCTCACTTATTTAAATAAACACTTAAAATATTTTGGGTCTTGTTATCATGTTCGATCATCGTTGGTTTAAATTAATGTTTTCGTTTTAAATTTAGTTGATGTTACCTTGTTTATAATAAGTGTGTATTTAAGAGGATTTAAATGTTAAACATAGTAGCACACGATTAAAGAAACTGACGAGATGGTGTAAAAAATCAATTAGTTAAGGTGTTTTACTTTGTAATACAATATCTTTAGAAACTGAATGATAGACAGGTAGACAGACTATCAACACAAAAAGACAGACAAACATAAGTCTATTTGTCTACTTACATACAAACTCAATATGTCAATAAGTTTTGTTTAAATGTTATGATATTTTATAATTAGAAACAATTTTAAAGATTTAATATGAATGATAGTCAACTAATGAGAAAATTGTTTAATAAAAAAAAAAAAAATCATTAAATTTTAAGATTTATTTTTCGTCAATCAAAATAAATGCTTGCAGAAGGTCCACAATCATCTTTATGTAATTGTAGGCTAACCGCTTTAAAGTGGCCTCGAATTTGATAGAAACCAAATAATAATCAAAAGTGTTACAAGAGCCACTACAAGAGGTAGTTAACCAGAAAAAGCTTGGTTTTGACTATGATTGCAACTCTGAGAAACTCTGAGAAAATCTACTACAGTACACTCAGAAAATTATGTAAGTTACTACATGTCAATTGTTTTTGTATGAAAAATATCAAACAACTATTTCTGTTAGTAATTTTAAGTCGCTTTTTGAACAACTATCAAAAAGTACTGTAATGTAGTAACAGTTATTTAAAGTAGTTAATTTTATATTTTTATCTCTGAAAATTTTTAAAGTTTTTTTTTCCAAATAAAAAATAAATTTTCGTTTTTTTATTTTTCATAACTTTAAAAAAAAAATAATTGGAGAATTTTTTTTTAAATTTTTGAAAAAAAAAAAATATTTTGATCATTTTATTTTACTACATGTTAGTTGTTTTGACTACAAATGTAAGTAGTTTTTACTAGATAAGTCAGTTGTGTTTTGTCAGTTAAAATAACTAACATTGTTAGTTGATTTAACTGAAAAAGTAGTTGACCCCAAAACAACTTACAAAGTAGTTATTTTAACTGATGTCTTCAGTTGATTTTACTAACATAATTTTTTGAGTGTTTTCGAAATTACTACTGTGTTAGATAAAGTCAAAAATAGATTGCTTAAGTTCGTGCTAAACGACAACATATGGTAATGAAATGTAATATGATTTTGGTTTTATTTTCTTCTTTAATGTACGTAAAAAAAACTAATTTTATTCTGCCACATTTTGAGTGACAATCGAAGAGTGCTGACGAAGAAAAGGTGACTTCTTCCAAAAGCTGTAGACATCTCCACTTAGGCTGTGTTGTAAATACGTTTTTTTTCAGATTTTCTCATTGTACAACAATTAATATTTCTCAGAAATAAATAATATGGACTCAAACCGTAATAAATGAAATTTCAGCGATTTTAAGAATGTTAATAACACTATTTAGGTTGAATTCTAATACCAAAAGGTAGTAAACCCTTATACCTGGATTGAAAGGTTTTTTTAATGCCTATCCAATGGTGGCATAGGCCTCTGTTCTGTCTTTCACAACTTTTCAATTCACATGAAAATTTCCAAATTACATGAAATCGAGTTTGGTGTTTTGTTGTTTACGTTTTTATTCGAAGTTGAAATCAAATAACTAAAATTTAAAAAATTATAAGGAAAAAAGTGAATTCGTTTTACTTTCACCAAAGTTTAATTATGTGAAACAAAACGAAAACAAAATTCGGATGTGAAATCTAGAACACCAAAAAAATTCGGAAATTTTCACTTTCACATTTTTTATGTGAATTACTTTTTTTGGAACAGCGTAATCTTGTAAAACTTCGGCTTTGACTTTTTCCATAAAAATGTGTAAATTTTTGGTGGGTATTTATATGCAGACCTACGATATCCATATGAATACGAAATAATCTTTATTAAATTTAGGTCGACACCTATTTTTTGCTCTAGACGATATTCCTGTTAGTTCGGGAGTTACCGGAATTTTCCCGACGATCCAGATTGTTTCATAAGGGGACAACGAAATTTTTAAACACTGATATGTCCGAAAATCCGAGAAAACCCAACCTTCAAATCGTCTGTTTTATATATATTTTAAGTTTCAGATAAATCTGTTCATAAGGTCTGAGATACTTCCCTTGTTAGTCATATCAGTTTAATACTTTGGCCGTGATCACCATTTCCACAGACTGACAGACGGACAGACGTACATCGCTAGAATATCCTAAAATCGATCACTTATCAATAATATATGGGGCATTCTATGTCAAATCGGACACTTTGAAATTTTTTTTTTATATTTTTCCAATTTGTTTACAGTTATTAGTATCCTTCGAAAACTCCTTCGTGGTAAATTTTCAGATTTTTAAAAGATATCGAATTTTAAAAAGATATCGAATTTTTAAAAAATTGGTAGTTGGTTCCTTTACTCAAACTTCTTTTACTCATAACTTCTTCAATAATGGTCCAAATTTAAATTTTTTTTTTTAAAAAAAAAATTTTTACGCACTTTTTAAAAAAAACAATCCCAAAATATTCTTAAAAACGCTCTAGTATGCGATTTTTAAGTTTTAAAATTTAAATCTTATTTTTGAAAATTTATGTACTTTTAGATTTTTTTGAAATTTTTTTCTGTAAAACTTCTATTGATTCTACAATTTTTTTGCCCAGGAGGATCGTGGATAACGATTGTTACTATTTTTTAAAATTTTTTGAAAAAATTTTATTGTAATTTCCCAATGTAATTTTCCAAAGGTGCGTCATAGAGGTATCATTTATAAGACCGACCCCCCTTAATTTTTACGCCTTAACATTTCCTTGGAACAAACTAATACCCTATCTCCAATTTCTAAGGGGGCTCCCACACAAAACGAAATTTTTTAAAATTTGCTCCAACCACTCCAACTGCCCTAATAGTGCCCTTAGAGCAACAAAATGTATGACCGACCCACAATATTTTTTTAGTCCAAACATTTTCTCTGAACAAAATAAAACAAATTGTTTTATTTTTTGTAAATTTGTTTTATTTAATCAGCTTCTACCGGTCCAATGGTGCGTCCGAGAGGGGTCATTAGTGAGACCGACCCCATTTATTTTTACCCTACAAATTTTTTTTAAAATATACGCCCTATATCCACTCCCTAAGTAGGCTCCCAAACAAATAACAGTTGGAGCAAATTTTATTAAAATGTAATTTTGAATTTTTTTTCACCTAAAATTTTTTTTCGCGGATTTTTTTTTTTTTTTTGATTTTTTTTTCAATTAAACTTTTTTTTACATTTTGGAGGGTATCAATACATTCGGCAAGGTGGAATTTAGCTTTTTTACTTGTTTATAATTTTTTTTACTAAAGTTTTTTTTTAAAATTTGTATGGGGACCTTTCTAAGGGTTAGTGAAAGAGGGTAGCGATAGAGGGTAGAGGGTTGGAGACCAACAAATTTTTGGGGGCGGTCATACATTTGCCTCCTCCGGGGACACCCATGGGACAGTTAGAGTCTTGGGAGAAAAATTTAAAAAAATGTCCTTATGTATGTATCCTTAGGGAGCTCCCGGGAGTGGAGATAAAGGGTAGGTATTCGGAAAAAGCGTTGTAAAAATAAACATGGATCGGTCTTGCTTTTGACCACTCTTAAAGAAGAGAGCATGGGAGCGGTGGAAGCGAATTTCATAAAACAAATTAATAGTTTATTACAAGGTTGGCAATCGAAACAAATAACGGTATCGATATCGGTATTGGTATCGTTTTTTATTTATTTCGGTATCAGTATCGGTTACGGTATTTGAGTTAAATCGGCTACGGTATTACCGATACCGAAACGTCAATACCAGTACGTACCGGTATTATCGAAAAAATATAAAAAAACTTATAAAAACTTTAAAAAAAAATATATATTTTTTTAATTTTAATACAAAACATGTATTTACTTATTTATTTTTTAGCATTTTTGCTAAAATGCCCTCTAAAATGTGAAAAAAATTTAGAAGAGCGTTTTTAGGGGGTTGGCGGGGGATGTTGCTGGACCACACCTACAAAAGGGGACGGCCCGAGAAAACTGTAATTTTCTTATCCCCCTATGTAAAAACAAGTAGAAAAGTTAAATTCGACTTGCCCGAATCCATGAATACCCTTAACAATGCCCTTTTAAAGTGATAGTTTATTTTTTAACGTGAAAAAAATTAACAATTTTGATAAGAAATATTTTATTTTGAGTAAAAAACTTCTTTTAAGAAATTTCTGAAAAAAATTGACAAAATTTTTTCGAATTGAAGTTTTTTTGTTTTAGTGTAAAAATATTTGTGAGTGACAAAAATACTTTGTAAAATATTTTTCTGAATCATCAATATTTTTAAAGCTGGTTTAACGGTTTTTTCAACACGTGAATTTAAGGTGAAACCAGTCTGAAATTTACGGTTTTTTTAATAACTTTTGAACCACTGGACTGATTTTGCTATTCAACACCAACCAAGTTTTTTTGTTTCTGTTATCTATTTGGAAAAATAGGTCTTCCCTGTCTAGACAAGACCACATTCAAAAATATTGCAAAAAAATTTTTTTCGCGAATTATGGGACTATTAAATAATAAAAAATTACCAAATCGAGTTAAGCCACTTCAAAAAATTATGCTATGGTGAAAAACCTCCTGGTATTATCCCAAATGCCTCCCCCACGGGGGCCCGAATTCCTATAAATATCAAAAATATCCTTGGGCACCCACATCGCGTATTAAATAAAAAATCCCCAAAAAACTATACTATACGCAAGTTTATATTGGGAGTAAAAAAAAAAAATCGTGAAAATCAATCAATTTCTTCTGCTCTTCGCGGTTGAGTTATGTTTTTTTTTGGAAATTTTTACTAAATCTACGATGTGGGTGCCCAAAGATTTTTTTGATTTTTATGAAACTTCGGGGAGGCATTTGGAGTACGATTTTTCATTTACAAAAACCAAAAAAATTACAAACTTTCTATACTTTTTTTTTTTGTAAAAAAAACATGGTTTTTAAGGAAAAACCGTTTCAATACCGGTACGTACCGATACCGAAGGAAAAGGTTTTTGGATACCGGTATCCGATAATAAAACTGAGTTTCGGTATTGGTATTGGTACCGGTATTCAATTTAAAGGGTTATGAAACGGATAACGGTATTGAAAATGCATCGATTGACAACATTGGTTTATTAAAATGTTTATTTTTTTTACAAAAATAACAACCAAATGGTATTTACTTCAAATAAAATATTTCTATTCAATTGGGAATGCTGTTTTTTTGGGTGACACGAATTATGAGTCATTAAAAGTCATAATTTATGACTTTTTTCGAATTTCGTCGATCACCGGGCAAACTATAGTTCGTTTTGGACAAAATTAAGCCGTTCCTTTGTCACGATAAAGTTTTGCCCAAAAAAAGAAATTATGTGTTATATGTCGTACCATGTGTGTCGTAAAAATCATCTATTATTTAAAACTAACAAGGGAAGTCTCCCTAGTGTCACCCGCGGATCTTTATGGAATTGGTTTTATTTTGTAGAACAGAAAAAATAAAGGGACACGTATTTTTTTTTAGCGGCCCAAATTCATATTTAGGGGGTAAAAAGGAGGGGGGAAGACAAGTCCATTTTTCAGTTTTTTTCGTTTATCTCCGATATCATGTAAAGAAACCCATTCATGTTACATACCAAATGAAAGGTCTTTGGAAAACCTATCTACGTGTGCTAAGAACGTGTCCAAACATGCACAACTTTTCGTCATATTGAGTAAAATACCAAAATTTTTGGACACTTTTGTTAATAAGTCGAAAAATATTAACTTCTGTGGCCCGATGTTAGCACCACGAGATAGGTATTTTAAATACCTTTAATCTGATACCACATATGCCTATATTAATTTTGTTTAAGTAGGCGTAAAACGTAAAAAACTGAAAAAGGTCAATTTCCCCCCATACAAATCGACCCCCCCTAAAAATGAGTTTGGGCCGCTAAAAAAAAATACGTGAGTTAAAACACCTCAATTCAACCGAAAAAAGTAGCATTTTTGACCTTACCCCTTTCGAATTTGATGAAACTTGGAATATAGTTGGGCCCTTACAAAAAAATCATAGTGGCAAAATTTTGGACTTCTGGTAGTTTTTCTTCCCGAGATATGGGGTCTTGAAAATTGGCAAAATCGTATATATTTGACACAAGTGTTCTGAGATAAATGAAGATAACTCAAAAAGTAATAACAATACAGGCCTCAGTCAGGTCGCAAATAATAGGCAATGAGACAGCCTTTAAAATGGCATTCCCCAAGATTTTTTTTGAAAAAGGTCAAAGGTCATTCGTTTTAACCTTAATTTTTGGAGAGCTATATCTCAAAAAACGATATTTTTAAAATTTTGGAAAAAATGTATGTTATTAAGGATCACCTATAGTACTTAAGTTTAAATTTTCAGGATGGAGACTTCATTGGAACTTTTAATATTAATAGAAACATAATGACAGGAAAGAAAAAGCGGTGTATTTTCCCTTACAAAAAAAAATATTTTTTTTTGTCTTTGAGATTCTAGTACCAAATTTCACTTTTCTGAATGTTTTTGACGTGCTGAGTCCAAATATGACCTTTGAAGTGGCCTATCGCAATTAGTTTTCGAGATATCTGCACATAAATGTGTAAAAATTGCTAAAATACTATTACTGTGGTTTTTTTGAACATTTAGGTGCATATGTCTTGAAAAGTAATAGCGATAGGCCATTTCAAAGGTCATATTTGGACTCAGCACGTCAAAAACATTCAGAAAAATTTAATTTTGGTACCAGAATTTCAAAGACAAAAAAAAAAAATTTTTTTCTAATAGAAATTACACCGCTTTTTCTTCCAGGTCACAATGTTTCTATTAATATAAAAAGTTCCAATGAAGTCTCCATCCTGAAAATTTAAACTTAGGTAGTATGGGTGATTCTTAACGACATATATTTTTTCCAAAATTTTAAAAATATCGTTTTTTGCGATATAGCTCTCCAAAAATTAAGGTTAAAACCAATGACCTTTGACCTTTTTCAAAAAAAATCTTGGGAAACGCCATTTTAAAGGCTGTCTCATTACCTATTATTTGCAACCTCACTGAGGCCTGTATTGTTATTACTTTTCGAGTTATCTTTATTTATCTCAGAGCACTTTTGTCAAATATATACAATTTTGTTAATTTTCAACACCGCATATCTCGAATACTGGATTGACCAGAAACCTGAAAAATTGGAAAAATCTCTTTTTTGTCAAAGTAAACTCCAGTACTAAATTTCATTAAATTTGGAGGGGGTGCGGTCAACTCCTCGGTTGAATTGAGGCGTTTTAGCTCACGTGTCGAATTAATTTTCGTTCTTAACAACATATCCAAATTTCATGAAGATCGGAGGGTGACACCAGGGAGACTTCCCTTGTAAGTGTGCAATTACAATTCTGGCGTTGGCTTTGAATTTTGCTTGTTTCAATACATTTTGTGTGTAGAGCAAAATTCAAAGCCAACGCTGGCGTTTTTTGCTCTACAAACAAGCAAAATTCAAAGCCAACGCAAGAATTGTAATTGCACACTAAATGTAAAACTGAATAAGCAAAGATATGTAAGTCTAATTGATGAAATAATATTGTGTGCCTTGTTGTTGTTATTAAAATATTGTTCTTTTGTTAATGTTGCCAGATTTAATAAAAATTCATCCCCTGAAGATGTTGGCAAAATACCAACGAAACGTCGCACAGTGGTCGGAGCTGTATGGAGTTGGCGGCCAAAAATACTTCCAGTATAGGTATCGTCGTGAAACTTTTGTCACGGCTTTATAAATATGTCAGAACTATTTATTGATAAAATAGGAGGGGTCAATGACTCATACCCCCCCCCCCCCCCCTTACGGTAGCACCCACATTCACGTAAGCAAAAAATTGAGAAAAAATGTGCGAAACTAGTATATTATTCATATGTTAACATTATTTTTAAAAGATTAGTTTAAAAAGAGAAAAATATTCACTTTTTAAATATAAAATAAAATGTAATTAAAAATTATAGAAGTTTAAGGGGGGTTGTAACTAAAAAACTGCCTTAATATTACCAATTTTTAAACTGCTATAAAAAAATAAATATGCAATATTTTTGAATTCTGTTTTTTTATTTGAAACATAAACTATCGTAATATTTTGAACTCAAATCTTGTTCAACTAGAATTGCCAGAGTTGCCACCCAATTTCGGGATGCTTTTTTTAAAGGACGAAATCGGCTGCAGTTGTACAGCAATAACTATTAAACCGATTTTGATGAAATTTTTCTTGATTTGTAAATTAATAAATTCTCTAGTACTTATCGTGGCCATATTTTGTCATTTGATCTAATAATACTGTGCTACAGTGAAAAAATACTTTTGATGTGACATAGTATAGGTTGTTGCTTTCGTCGAGTAGATCACAAAAATGCCCTTTAAACTTGCCAGACACCCTCAAAATTTGAAGTTATGGCCAAAAAAACGATTTTTTTTGGACCATGTGTAACTCAGAAACTTTTCAACAGATTTTTAATTTTTTAACTGTTTTGGAGAGCAGGAAAAAAGGGCTTTCCATGTATGTAAATTGGTCTATAAATATAAGATAGATATGTTTTGATTTTTTCAACAATGTCTATTTTTTTTGTTATTTTTTGAAACTTCAGCAACCTAAATATTTAAAAAACTATACTTAAAGACAATTTAATTTTGAAGCTGATGAGCTTTATTCTGATAAAATCGGATGACAATTGACAGAGTTGTGGTAATTTTTCTAAAAAAGAATGTTAAGATTTTACTTGAAATCGATGTTCAGATTACCTAGCCAAAAATAAGTAACATCATGAGCGGTCACGTACTAAATTTTTTAAAGGTTTTTGGCGCGCTGAGCCCGAATCCGGCCTTGAAATTGCTCTATCACATCAGGTTTTTGAGATATTTAAAATATCTTGTTATCTCAAAAACCTGATGCGATAGAGCAATTTCAAGGTCAGATT